>CABFVX010002420.1:79863-115449 GCA_902151425.1 Timema shepardi
GGGGGGGGGGGGGGGTGGCACACTTCCTACAAAATTAATCAAAAGAAGAAACAAAATATATTTTTTCTTTACATAATAAAAAACATCAATAAATAAAAAAATAGTTACATTACTTCCCCATTTTATTAAGGAAATTAGTAATACTATCACCGCATCAACATGTGACAAAAATCACACTTATGTTAACATGTGCTCTGTGGCTTGCTGTCCCAACACCCCAAGTTCTGAATGCATAACAGGGTGGTTGCCATGTCCTTATTTCAGTGCTCACCTAGCACCTTATTTGGGCTGAGTTCAAGTGAGACCCTATGATACACACTGCAGTCAGTTGTTTAGTTGTGTAATAGACAGTGTGACGCTACCAGTTTTCACTAGAGTTTTCAATCAATTGATTGAAAATGAAAGTTTCTGATTTCAAAAACTAAATTTTTATTTTTTATCATTAAAAGAAGAGTTTGAAATCAAAAAACAATTCAAAGCCAGTGGTCAATTTTAACTTGTCATGTAAATAAAAAGTGCAAAAAAAGGGGAAAGTTTACTAGCTGTTATGAAAAAAAAAACTATTTTATAATAAGCTGTGAATATGTAGGTGTGAAGAAATACGAGTGAAGACAGATTAAATACGTTTGTCATGTTGTCTATTAGAACAGTCACTGATTCACGAGATACCAGACCTTAACTTTATTAACAGAAAAATTAATTTCAGACAAAACCCGAAAATTAGATTTTTCTTTCAACCAATAAACTTACTGATACACTCATTCTTAAAGTTTATGGTAAATATAGTGTTCAAGATAGTGGAACATATATATTTTTGGTTTACTGGTGCGTGTGTGTTTCATGATGGATAGTATTTGACTTCAAACCAAGTGAGTTGTTATACTTCTATAACTTTATAACTTTTATTTACTTTTATTAACTTCATGTTTTTATACTTTTTTGAATGTAGTTTGTAAGTTAAATACAGTATGATACAAGGTAAGCTGCTGTCTATCTAATTTGGCAACTAAGATCACGACAACTAAGATCACCCTCCCTCTAGGTTTACTCATGAACTTCCACTGGTTCTAAAGAATCAATAAGGTAAAATATGCTGTATTTTATTTTTGTAAAGTAGCAACTTTACTTTTCCCGACTATAGTTATTTACTGCCTTTGGCCTGGAATGTACTTCAACAAGAGTATTGTGTTGAATACTTGATTAGTATGGTACCGTATAATTGTGCAGTAAACCAAATGCATATTGAACTAAGAATGTGTTGGAACATTTCCAAGATAGTTCACCTTGCCAAATGTAACCTTGCCCCCAGCAGCGGTCTACAAGAGCAGATCATTCTAGACCACATGACCTAGCTTAGGAATACAGCATGAAACCAGATGATTTAGGTTAGTGTTGTCTAGCTGTGCAAGAGAGAGAGAGAGCAAGAGCGTGGATGTTGTCTAACTATGCAGGAAAGGAATGTTATATACAACTGTTGACTAGCTGTGCTCCAATAGGAGGGTTATATAGTACTTTTATCTAGCTTTGCAGGAGTAGGAAGGTCATATAACTCTTTTATCAAGTTTTGCAGGAGAAGGAAGGTTATATACTACTGTTATTTAGCTGTGCAGGAGGAGGGTTATATAACAGTAATATCTAGCTGTGCAGGAGTAGGAAGGCTATATACTGTTGGGTACCTGTGTAGGAGTAGGAGGGTTCCATACTACTATGTTAGCTGTGCAGGAGGAGTGTTATATATCACTGTTGGCTACCTGGAAGGAGGGGTGTTATATATATATATATATATATATCACTGTTGGCTAGCTGTGCAGGAAGGGTGTTGTATATCACTGGTGGCTAGCTGTGCAGGGGGGGTGTTTTATATCACTGTTGGCTAGCTGTGCAGGAAGGGTGTTGTATATCACTGGTGGCTAGCTATGCAGGGGGGGTGTTGCATATCACTGTTGGCTAGCTGTGCAGGAGGGGTGCTATATATCACTGGTTAATTGTGCGGATAATTTTGTGTGGAAAGATATGTGAACATTTTAGGAAAAACAAACTAAGAACACCCATTCGGAATTCAAACCCTAACCTTTCCACCACTTAAAACCAGACAAGCAGACTTGGTTAGTCAGTGTATAGCTACAGGCTCAAATTAAACTCTTTTAGGCCTTAGCTATAGTTATTATTATTATTTCTAAATTACTACAACATAATGTTTCTTGTGAACACCTTTGTGGTCTAGAGCTTGGAGCTCTTGGCTATGGATCTAGAGGTCCTGGCTTCGAACCCCGGCACTTTTAGATTTTTCTGTGTAGTATTGAGTCTGGAATGTGGTCAGCTCAGCCAGCCTCTTTAGGACAATTTTTCTGGGGAGCTACTTAAATAAAGAAATAGTGGCTCCAGTCTAGCAAACTGTGATTAATTGTTGGAGGGCTTGTTGTGCTGACCACACGACAACTTCTCCCCACAAAATATGTTGGTACCATCTTTGCCAACATGTGGCAGCTGATAGGTCATTATAGCTAGTTTGCAGGCTGACGTCATGGAATTTTTTCTATTGTTTCTTAACGAAAGCCTTTTTGCAGTACTTGAGAATGAATTAGGTTTCCCTATATACATAGACCCATTATTATCAAAATTTGATAACATTATTTGCTACTAAACATAGCGCATACATGAAGATGATATCTCTACTTCAAGGCTGTTCTTGAAAACCATATATGTACTAATGTACTTGAACCACTTGAAAATGGCTCTCAGTCAAGGTATTCAACTCGAAGTATGGCTCGTAATGTGTCTACTTGGGCTCTTAGATGCATTCCACAAGTCTAGAAATCCCTAAAAATCCAAATAACGACTTATTATTTCAAAATTTGGCTAGCGCCAAAATATATCTGCATTTCTCTTTAAGATCAAAAACTTTATCTGAGTTTTTTATTGATTTAAAAAAAAGTAGAAATCGGCTTATTTTTAATGACGCTACACAAGAAATCTTGGAGCTCTGATATTAGAGTAAATCACTAGTAACAGTGATCTCACCGTTCTCAATCAATATTCATAGCTTAACAAGGTCACAAGTTGCAACCAAACACTTGCATCGAATATATTGAAAAATAACACCTGGACACGAAAATCGAGCCCGGGAGATATGGCTCATGTCCGTCATTATAATGATTCATCCCCATACTTTGCATTTCATATATATTGTACTTAATTGTAGACCTATAGCGTTGCATTTTTCCTTATAGATATTTTAGGATAATTGGAGATTGTTTAATTGCTTATAAAGCTTAATAACGAACTACCTACCATTTTTATAATACGCAGAACTACCATTTCCATAATACTTAAAAATCACAATGTGTTTCACTTAAGTGATAAATGACAACCTGGATACGAGGATTGAATCGTCAAAAGTCCCAAGTTCATTTTCCATGCCAAGGTTAATTTTTCACTCAATTGAATTTGATTCAGCCATCAGGACTGTTTCTATGGGTATCCATCAATTATCATTTTGTGATACATACGAATTAACCACACTCAAAGGCTGTATTGTTGAAGTAGGCCTTTTGGCTATTTCCCTATAGCTGCTTCTAATTGGTGGAAGTACTTATTGAATTTAGGGAATTAGATTGATTTTCCTTTGTGAGTTATGAGGTTCTATTTGCATACATTTATCCTCGGTGTGTGATGTGAAAGGATGAGGGGCGAAACAGTTGAGATGAGCTGTAAAATAAATAAATGAACGTTAAAATAACTTTAAAGGTTCAACTCATTGTAATGTATATAATATTTTCTAATAACTAATGGCATTGTAATTATGTAAGGTGACTGCTGGGGTGGAATATGGGTGCGGCTCACAACTCTTTACTATGGTTAAAGAAGGGCATAAAATCAATTGAAAAAATATATTACTAATCATATTTAGGTATGGTATTAAATAACTTTATATCAGCTACATTTTCATAAACATTTTGAAAGCTGGTATGGTAAAACCTTTTATAACACCCATAATACAATACTATTTATCATACCTTCCAAGTTCCAACACACAACATAGACGCAATAGACCTAAATATACTATAATATGGTTAAATCATTATAATTTTCAGTGTTTAAATAAATATTAAAATACAATTATTATTAATATGCAAAAGTTGAATTTATTATTAGATAAAAAAGATCTAAATTAAAATGTCAACACTGATACTTACTGTTATCGATATTTTTCTTTCGATACTAGTACGGTATCGCTATTTTTCTTCTGATACTTTGAATGAGTACAGTATCAATACTTTTATTTCGATACCACATCCCTTACCAGGACCTAAGGAAAGTCTTTTGTTGGTGTAGAATTGTTAAATGAGGGTAGCAAACTTTTTAGAATGCTCCTTGGGAATCTTTTTATCATGTTTGAAGCAAGGAAGCTCCCCACAATTCTTGAGTGTCAGTTGTGGCCTGAGGGATGTAGTTGTCCCAGGCAATAGGTAATCTAGTTAACTATGTGGTCAGTGTAGCTTGTAATAAATACTCTTAATCAACTAAGTTATTGATATTACTCCAATTTAGTTTATTAACCCTAAGAAGCATCGCAAGCTAATGTGCAAATTTATTGATAAAATTCCATGACATTTACTGTTTGGCAGGGAAAATTTGAATGTAGCAAACTGTGAGGTGTAGAGACATAACTGGTTGTATATGTATGGTGATAATTATCGAGTTGTGGGTGGGCAAAGGATTTTTTCTTATAGTGATAAGGAAGACTTGTAGCTATTTATGTACACTATTCATGTGTTACTATTGTTGAAGACTTAGCTTATTAGGAGGTAAGATTATTTAATTATTTGGATATATATTGAATGGAAGAATATGTCTTCACCCTTACCCCTCCCCCACCAGCGATAACTCCAGAGAGTGCAATTAATTTAATGCAGGTAGTAATGGGTTGAAATGTGTGTTTGTAAATGAAGTCTTTGGGTTTGGGAAGGATTCTCCACCCCCACCCTCCACCCTCCTGCGCTTCACTGGAATTGAATTTTGGAAAGCAAAAAATATAATTTGCAGCTTGGTTTGGGAACCACTGCGGTGGATTGGGGGATGCAAATAAAGGGTACATACTTGGGGCTTGTGCAGGCACACTGGCTTGTATATAAAAAAAGGGTGAATATAATATTGTTACTATATCGTGTGTACCAATAAATAATATTATTACAAAAAATTTTGCTCAAAGACGATAAGGGTTCACAACTCTATCAATCTTACTTTACTACTTCTGGAAGCTCCATTCAAAGACAAGGCTATCATTGCAAGATACACACTGATGTTTCATCTTGCTGGTGTTTACGAAGTAACATGACCATGGAAGGGCCTCCTTTAGCCTCACCCGTCCCCATACTTTTTTAACATCTAAAAATGTTTCAAAATAGTTTCTCATAATTTTACGGTAGGGACATTTACTCTCTTACCTTATTTTATTATTAAACTAATTAATATGGTTTTAACTATATCTAGAACTTTTTTATCATCTTGGGTCTCCCCCCTACAACCCTGAATAATATGCTCGGTCCATCATTGTCATAGTCTGTTTTATAGTGCTAATGTTCCCCTAGTAGCATTATAAGAGTATTTTATAGTTCACGTATAAGCTCATATAGTCTGGTTTGTTGATGTCGCAGAGGTTAAGGTTTTAGTCCTGATCGGGTTTACTAAGTGTGGTATTTCTTTAATGTTTAATCTCACACCACGCAAATTTGGGTACATTTTCTCTAAATTTTACCTTGTCCTTTCCCCAGTATAAATGTGTGAATAGTCCAAACTGGCATTAAGAGTGTGGTACACAAAAAATACTTATCTAAGAAATATATTGCGCACACTCCCTGAGCCACAAAATAATACACAAACACATTTTTATTATTAATTAAACTAATCACATTCTAAACATCCTCTTTAAAAAAGTTATTTAGCTATTTTTTTAGAAGTATTTAAGCCTGAGCCAAAAGGAAGGTGGGTAGGAAGGATGGTAACTCAAAACAATCCCCAAGAAAGTATTACTAATGTGTTTTTATATTCCTCCTCACAGCCTCTATTCCTATAATCTATTATTATTATTATTATTATTATTATTATTATTATTATGTGTTCTGTCTTACGACAGGCCCATTCCTTTTGTTGGTAGACTATTTCAGTGGGAGTGATTAGTTTATCGTAATCTTATAATATTCATAGCTCCTACATCCAGGCCCAGATTAACACTTTTGAGGGTCCTACACCAATTAAAACTCGAGGCTCTTAGAAGCTAGTTCCCCACTGAATGATTATAAATCTTACATATACATCATACATGGATAATTTTATTTAGAGACAAACTTTTTTTGCAAACTTTAGCAATCATGGTTGGTACCCTGAGTTTTGTTGTTAACATATTAATTTTTACTACTATAGTAACTATTAAACTATACAGTCTATTATGTACTGAGTTGATTATGTGCTGTAAATTAAAAGCTAATAATATAATTATACTGGACATTATAATTATAGACTATATCAGTGCAATTGCATTTTATGTAGTCTGTCGTCTACAGATATAATAGTAATAGTATTAGTATAACAAAGCGTATTTTATTATTAAAAACTTTTTTTGCATCTTTCTCATGTTGCATCTAGTTAATTCTTAAATATTAATAATTCTATTATTTTTCTGTTAAAAGTCAACAGTACCGTCGGCAGCCCTGTAGTATTTCTGGTTTGCCAAAAGCAAAGATTGCGTTAATCTTTAAGCACGGACTGTCAAATTCTACCTAGTACTATACTACCAATGCCCTTCGATTAAGGAATTTCTAGATTAGTTTGCGATAAATTTTAAGAAAAAACAAAAAACTATTAAAATATAATACTATCACATAATAAATATGACAAGTCAAAATGATTTATTCGCCACGCGAGTGGGGGCCCCTGCACGTGGTATACTTGGTGCATGCCTTAATCCGGGCCTACCTACATCCCCAATAATGTTTAAAAGAAAACCTTAAATGGTCTTGGAGGGATTTAATCAAGGACATAGAAAGGTGTCTGTTAGGGGGTCCGGACCCCTACTCCCGGAATTTGTATGACCCCCTTTGAAGGGGGGTATACATATACACATACAACTTTTTGCTATATATTTTATTTTACTGTGGTTTTAATTGATTATGTCATCAACCAAATACTAGTTAATGTTCTAATATTCAGCTCCAAAATGCAGCCTGTAAAACTTCTGATTGTAGAATTAACTCTGTCAACATTACATATGCCTTTATTTCCCTACATTCAATATGATATTGGAAAACAGTCCTTTTCTTGAAATGAGTTGAGTGAATGTGGTCCAAGAAAAGGAGGCAAACTTTTTTTTTCACTATAACCTGCAAGATCTTACTGAGGAATTAACAAGAGGAAAGCCCGGCTTAAATAAAAGAACAGCTGCATCTGCCAGATATGGAGTTTGTAGCTTATGTCATAGGTTTACTCTTCCCACGCCTATTCTTTCAACAACCTACTTACTCAAAACACTATTTCATAACTGTGGCAAGTTTGAAATCACACACGAAATGTTAACAGAATTGCTACTTAATACAAGGTTATGAAAGGGGAGGGAATCGGTGGTAAAATAGTAGTAGCCTGTTGCTAATACAATATTAGTATTAGTTACATAAAAATATGTTGAATCTTAAAAAAATGTAAGTAGACGTTTAAGACCTGGTTAGTAAAAGAACCGCCAGCAGAAACTATTCCCAACAAGACACACAAAAAAAGTGAGATATGTTTGGGTTTTCTTTCCCTCCGCATTTCACTACCTATTAGGTTATACCTATATGTAGGCTACTAATTACGCTATTGTTGTAACATTGATAGAGGTAGAATGTAGAAGAAATGTATCCAAATTTGTATAGTTGAAATGTGAGAACTCTTTTGGAGAAACTACCCTCACTTACACTTGGCTGGGATTTAAACCCCCCTCAGTACACTCGGCTGGTATTTAAACCCCACTCAGTACACTCGACTGAGATTTAAAAAGCCCTCACTCAGTACATTTGGCTGAGATTTAAAAAGCCCTCATTCAGTACACTCGGCCGGGATTCAAACACCAACGTCCCCTTCGCCGGCAGGAGGCAAACCAGACTAAATGCAGATGATGACTATGTGCTCACTGGCACGGGTAGTAATATTGTAAATGCTGCTAATATTAACTATATTATATTAGCTTATGTGTGAGTTTTAAGACAACAATATTACAATATTATCATTAATTATGTTTACAAAATGCTTTAACCTTTTTGAACATATTCAATTTTACTTTCTCATATAAAGTTGTATTGTAATCATAAAAAAACTCAGCCTAGAGATTATGCTGGATATTGACATTTAATGTGCCTTCTGAACCCAAAAGAGTCTACCGTACCTGGAAACTCTTGTGTGCCCCTCGGTTTGTCTATTTATAGTACCATGTGCCACAACAGAAGTAGTTGGTTAGATTTTGTTCTAACATAGTATTTAGCCATTAAATTGTATTAGGCCTACCTTCAGCCATCTTTTAATTTTCAATTCTAGCTTTTAGCGTTGTTTATTGATAGCTATTTTGAAAAATTTGAAGTTTTTCGAAATTGGTTCTAACAATTTTGTTTAAAATGGTTAGCTGGGGTGTATTTGACATGACAAATAATACTGTATACTTATTTTTAAAGAGAAAATTCTCTTAAGGGTAGCTTACTAGTGACTAATTTTAGAAAATTTGGTGTTTCTAGAAAACTGCTCTACGATATGGTTTAAAATGTATGTCATAGAATGTTTTACATGATGACTAGCACTGTATACCTATTTTCCAAGAAAAATGGTTTTATAAGTAATTTATATATATATATATATATGAGTAATATGTTTAAAATTCAAAATATTTAAAAAAATGCTTTTTAGTTTTATGTTAAAATTGTATATTTAGGCAGTTATTTACATTATAAGCAGCAGGGCTTGTGAGGGTGAGGGGGCGAGGTGGGTGGACCCCCCTGAAATTTGATATACTTCCACAGGAGGGCCCATATATACGTATACAAACTTTTATAGGTAAAGGTATATTACATTTTTTAGTGGGGACACCCCCACCCCCTCCACAATCTCTACGAAAAATGATATTTCTATGCCCTTGGATTTAATGTTAAAAAATAATTATTTGCATTTCTGGTTGGGGGACCTCACGACGAGCTGCCACCACCCTTCAGCTCACCCCTTCATGAAATGGTACAGATCAACTCTATAAAGAGAGAGCTCTTAAACAGCATCCTGCCAGAAAGCGCGATATACCTCAAGTTTGGCAACACTGCTTAGCAAGCGAGCGGTCATGCTGCAACTGTTCGATTAAATGGTGACATGACCTTGTGAAGTGGGGAACACGCCCGTGCAGCTCTCGCCTTCAGGCGCATTGGGTTTGACTCTCAACTGGAGCACACCATTGTTTCAACACTCGCTAGGGGCATGCACCAGTTTTTTGTTTCTTTTCATTGTTGCAATATTAGCTATTGTGGCAACACGGACACTGGGTCTAACTATAAAGTAGAAGGTCAAACCTTGACTCCGGCTAGCTACACAAGGAAGGGGGCTAGGGGTCCTTTTATACAGGCTTTTCGTGATGCGCTATATGGTGACGCGCGTTCTCTAATTATACAGGAGACAATCAAGATACATTATATTCAATGGGGCATTTTATACAATAATCAGCTTTTGTCGCCGTGCTGGCGAGACTGTAGGGCAACCAACCACTATGCTACTCGTGTTGGGACCTCATTATATTTCAGTACCAGTATCAGTGTACTTCTGTAGCAGGTAGTGAGTGTATTTATTATTGTTGGTTGGGTATTTATTATCTACCACTATATTTGTTCCTGAAATGGCAAAAATATGACGAAGATGCTGCAGGACTCCATCCATAAGTGGTAGAAAAGAAGACTGGTAACCCTATCTCTGGTTTTTATTACGCGCCGTATTGTTGCGTGTATAAAAACAAACGGCCAGGATGCGCGTCACGTTTGTCTTGTGACAAGAAAAGCCTGTATAAAAGGGCATTAAGGTGGAATGGAAGGAAGGCAAGAAAAAGACACGCGTTTTTCCAGTTTTTATGGCAAAACTTTGCCAAACTATATAAAATATTGCTTCAGTACGAACATAGAATTTAATTTTCTTCACATTGTGACCTTAAAATTTCTCTAATATCTGTCAATCGTGTTCTATAATTTAACGACAACTTTCTCTCTTAATTAAAAAAGTTTGTTAGATAATGCCACTATGCTCTTGACAGGTATTCAGGGAATTTTGATATCAACATGTGGATAAAATTAAATTATATGCTTGTACTGTAGCAATATTTTATTTATTTTGGCTAAAAAAAAAGTTTTGCCATAAAAACTCCCAAAACACTGGCCTTTTCTCGCGTCCTCTTTCATTCCATTTCATTCTTGTTCTATCCTAGTTTAAGTAAGGTACCATACACTTTGATCTACGTCAAACTGGTATGCAAACGGTGAATTAGTATTTGGTAGGTAGGAACTAGCCAGTGTGGCTCTTTTGTCCGACATTTACTTAGTCGATTGCTCGACAAACGCGTACACTGGGCAAAGTAATCGGAAACAAACCACCCGACACGAAAGAACAAAATGTTCAACAGACTAACTTTTCGTCCCTCGGAAACTATGTTGGCCACTGGTAGACACGCAGAAATGATGTCCTCGCACGCTGGCATAGTATCGCGGACGTGTGGTGCCAGGACAGTAGCAGTATGTTAGCAGTATGTTATCGTATTGCCGCGACGGTCCAGCACACCGAGATCGTAGATACGACGTATCCCCAAAGAGCTTGTTTCTCCCACCACACCCTACATTTCTCCTTCTTTACCTGAGAGCAGCACAGTTCAAATAAGCGAGTGTAGTTTTGTTGTTCTGTTAAATATAATGAGTGATACCTTTTCTTCTTCCTCTGATGAGGACACTGTGGTAGCGGCTATGTTGTTGGAACTAGAGAAAAAGAAGTGGATACATTAAATCAATAAGAAAAGAAAAGTGTTTGAAGATATTTTACTCTTTTTGAGGATTTGATCCACGACGATAAAAAGTTTATCGTATACCTTAGAGGTTGAGGAACATAATGAAATAAAACCACATGGGATGAAAGTTGAATGCAGGGAGAGGCGAGGGCGGTTTAGGAACATTATGAAGAGGAAGCATAGGAGGTTGAAGGTTGAATGTGGTGGGAGGTGGTTGCTGTTGAGGACGATCATGAGAAGGAAGCATAATAGGCTGAAATTCGAACGCAGTGGGAGGCGGTGGCTATTGAGAAACATTATTAGGAGGAAGCATAGGAGGCTGAAGGTTGAATACAGAGGGAGGTGAGGGCTGTTGAGGAACATCAAGAGCTGTTTGAGGAGGCATATAAAGTTGATGGTGGGAAGCAAGAGGATACATTGATTGTTGAAGTAGTGACTGAGGAACATTTTGATGTGGTAGAGGTATCATGGGTCGCTGATCGTTGGATGTATGGGTTTGCAGCAATGCTTGTCGAGGGTAAAAATGAAATCGTCCAGGGTAATAGCTGTACTCTCATTCTAATACTTTTCTCTCATACTGAAAGACCAAATTAAATATTTCAGCCTTAGCAGATACTTGAAATTATTTCGGCAACTGTCGAAATGATTCCTCAATTGCTGAAAAAACTTACTGATGTGCGAGAGAAGTTTTTGAAAGGGTGTAGTGGGGGTGTGGTAGGCAACGGCCGCCATGACAGTATCGTACGTGTCTTTCCGCTTTCGAAGCGTAACGGAAAACCACGCAACGTACGTATACGATACTATGAAAGTGTGCGAGGACCATTAAGAGCTTGCGAGCTACTTGACTCACTTTGCTTTCAGATAATAGAAAATGTGGGTGCATTTACTCTAAATTAAGCCTTCCTAACGCCTGACCCATTAGTGTAATTAGTTCATAGTTGTAACCTGAACCGGTAGTAAGGCGCGATGCTAAAAATAATCATTAGTTCATTTCCGCGACATTATCAATGATTATGTGTCTTAAGTCCACTTATACCACCAGCTTCCCTTTTCTACCGACAAAAACAAAAATGCTTCGAAATTCTTTTGACTATATTAAAGTTTGTAAAATGATCCTCTACATGCGACTAGTAACAGCCCGTATTACGAAACCAATAATTTTACGTTTGTCTAAAGAAATAGTTGACAAATAACTTCAATAAACAGTGAACGGAACGGTTCTACATTTATTGTCATCATATATCTTCACACATGATGTATTCTGGGCATCCTCGGACTCATTCGCCGGAACTTTTGATTAAAATGTAAGAAGAACAACCATTTAAAATTGAAGGGATGGTTTTATTTTAGTTTGAAGTAGTCGCGGCGGCACAAATCAAACAGGCCTACTAGGATATTTTCCCGGCGGCCCAGTCCACCACTGCCTGGAGGGGAGGGGGGATTCATATATACGTATACAAACTTTTATTGGCGAACGACATAAAAATATTTCCTAGTGGATCGGCCCTGGAAAAATTAGTTTTCTACGCTCTTGGCTATTAGTCAGTACTGGTGTTGTAACTGTCACATATCGCAGTATAAAGATGAAGCAATAGTTAAAAATGCATTTAAAATTAGTATAAAAATGACGCCGAGCTACGATCATGACTTGTGAATAGAATTATAAGTGAATCAAACAAGGGGACCTTCCATCTAAGTATGGATCTCCTTGTCTCCTTACATTCTAAAGATTGGATGCATCTAGCTAGAACAGGGGTCTCCCATAAATACAGTAGATGTAAGTTTATTTTCTTAAAGGATTAAGAGAGAGCAAAAATATTGAATAAATCATATATACAACAAAAATTAATGAATAAATGTAAGAGTATTTTTGTTAGGAAACAATGGAACACATTACTTTTTTTTATTTTTGGTCCAAGCACCAGCGGTCCGGACAAACCCATTCCACGGGCAGGACCTGGCTGTAGTATGGGATGTGGTATCGAAAGAAAAGAATTGATACTGCGCACATTAAAAGTATCGGAAGTAAAATATAGAAACACACATACACTTTTCTGCTTCGCCTGCTTGGGGCACACTTGAGTTGACTGAGTTCATTGAGTTCTTCAAAAGCTTATTTTGTTAAGTTTGTGATGACCTTGCTCATTGGTAAAGGAAGAGATAGTAAGAGTGGCAGTCACTATTCCCGGCACCCTGTTAGGCATCGGTATCTATTGATAAACAAAGATGAAAGAATAGCTATGAATTATAACGAACTAAAAGAGATTGAACACTAGAGTTGGAGGAAATTAGTGAGAATTTAGAAATAGTGTCATTTGGTTCTTCCTCCACAGTCCACCCTACCCAATAGCTTTGTATACAATCTTGTATTGTATACTTGGCAACATAGCAGTCCTTTAAAATTGTAGATGGCTGTGGTGCTATCTGATAGCTCGCAATACATTTGTTCGCCCACATGTACCTGTCAATTCACACACGTCCATCACATACTCTGCCTTAAAACTATATGGGTGATGAATGACCCTGAGCACAGGACGAATCCTGATAGAGTATAGGTATGTTAAGCCAAAGTTCCCGGGTTCACTTCACGTGGCCAGGTGTTATTTTTAAACTAAATTAAGTGAACGTAAAAATGTGATTTTTTTTTCTTATCATATGCTGTGTTTAAAGAGATAAACATAGAAACTGTTTTAAATTTTATATAAGATTGATGGCTTTCTTTGCTCCAAAAATTCAATTTCTAAATCCAATCAAAATCATTAAACTCACTAGTAGGGTTTTAATCATGGCCCCCACATCCTAAAGTGG
Organism: Timema shepardi; assembly: GCA_902151425.1. Lineage (NCBI taxonomy): Eukaryota > Metazoa > Arthropoda > Insecta > Phasmatodea > Timematidae > Timema > Timema shepardi. The sequence goes on from CABFVX010002420.1 coordinate 93,716, forward strand.
GGCTCCAGTTCAGGATATTTTGTGCCCCTCCCCCCATCTACCGCTAAGGCGGGCAGCGTAATGCTCTACAAGATTTAAGATAAAATATATTTTTAAATTATTACACAAAAGTAAGATTTATATTTATTAAAAGACCATGGATTTACTTAGTAAAAACTTATTTACAATAGCATCAAAAATTATCTCAAAGTATATTTTATAGCTTATGTCGACGCAATTTCTTTTCAGTAACTTCAGTAAAATCAAGTTGCTTAAATAATTTTCTATGCATAACATTGCTGGATGATTAATTCCCTCTCGACCATTTGTGCTTCCTTGCCATGTTTTCAATGAAATTGCTAGTCTGCTGAACGATCTTTAAGCTGAAGAAACACTAACTGGTACTGTACAAAACACTTTAATGGCGAGGGAGATATTAGCATATATACCTTGCACAGTAAATTGATTTCAGAAGTCTAATCGGGCTTCTTTCAGTGCTGAAAGCTGTCTTGTAAATGCTTTAAAGGTGAAATATTTCGTGCACTAAATCTTCTGACATCTTTCTCATATGCATTTAAAAGTTTTTATGCTTTTGCGGTAAGTTGACCATAGTCTTAAGTTCTGCAAGTTCAAAATGGGTGAGAATAATTCACATGTGGTAGCTCTTGTTTCAAATCTTGTCAAAATCATTGATAATAAAAGACAATGCTGGGCAAACTACGGAAATTTTGAAATCTAGATTTAGCATATATTCTAAATGCATTTTGGTTACATTTTAAATATACTTATATTTTATAGTGTGTGCACTTTTTATTATACATTTCTTGGTATGCTGAAGATTTTACTCTTTTAATTAAATCTTGTCCGGCAGCGTGTCTCTCTACTGAACAAAGGGTCCTGGGTTCGAATCTTGACATAGCTGAAAAAAATTATCACTTAAATCTCGGAGTTTCTCTTTTAACACCGATGAATTAACGACCGAAAGCAAGGCCGTGGTCAGGGTAGGTTGGGGGTCCAAACCCCTCACCCCCACAAAATTTAGTGAACATTATATATGTGTAGCTTTATTTATGGTTCAAACAAGATCAAAATTAAGACACAGGTACAAATTAGTGGGCTGTGTTACCATAAACACTTCAGAAAGTTTCTAGAGGTGTTTAATATTTAGAATTTTTTACTTGCCTTCAGCAATTAAGGGGTTATGTTACTATAAAAAACACTTTAGATAACTTCTATAGGTGTTTAAATAAATCTTTCCCAGCCTCCAGCAGTTAGGGTTATGTTGCCATAAAAACACTTTTCAGATAGTTTCTAGAACTGTTTTATCATTTAGATTTTTTTTTAGCCTCCAGCAATTGGGGAATGTGCCCACCGACCTCCCTCCTGACACCCACCCCCCCAACTGAAATTATTGGCTGGCTACGGCCTTGAACGAAAGTTTGGATGTCTGTTCTAGATTTAAGTTAGTTAAGTCATGTGCTGATTTATCAATATGTTCAGAAAGTGCACGCTAGATGCCTAAACAATAATTTTTACTGTTTAAGTGTTATTTTAAAAATCGCACTTGTAATTTTATAGGTGTAGCTGTAAGAGCATATGATGATACATTCAACTGTCAATGGCGAGCTGATCCCTCTCCTTCCCTTTGTCCATTGGGCCGATATAACAGAAAATCCGCGTTCGCACTATGTCCTGGAATGACGAACTTGGATTTGTAAAATTTTAACAAGCGCATCTCGCCCCACATTAAACGTTTGGAAATGAGATCAAAAATGCATGTTTTTAAAAATTGTTATTAACAACATACTGCTGACTAGCCACACTACAAAATAATACAGGATTGTATTGTAATTTTATGTCATTGAAGGTCAGGTTATTTTTAGGTGGTGTTGAGACACTTGCCATTAATTAGGGGACAGTTCCGATGTATCAGGATGTATGACATGCCTATTGATGACTGAAGGGTAGTCTGTCTTAGATTTGCCTGTTTGGGAAAAAGGTCGAACCCAAGCTGATGGATGATACTTTGTTTAACCTTGTATTCATACTTGGTCTTGCTGGGAAAAATCGCGCTTTGCCCCCTACCCCCGGTTGATTTTTGCATCTGTGTTTTGTGGTCCTGCTCTCTATGCTTTGTTTAAGTCATAGTATTATATTAATACTGTCACTGCCATTTATCACTTTTGAAGACAAATTTGATAATTCTGTCTAGGTAGATTGTTGTAGTTTTTTGTGTATAGTATACAGTCTTGTCATTTAAGTTAAGCACGGTGTTAAAAGTTGCATGATGTAGCTGTTAAATAACCATTTCATGACACGTGTAACGGTTCCTTTGGCGAAAAAATTGTATAACTCTGTCGACATCACTGGTCTTGGGGGTAAGGTTCTTGCCTCATGACTCACTTTTCGTCGGTTCAAACCCAGCCGGAGTCACCGGATTTTTCTTGAGTGATAGAAATTGGTATTTCGGTTTTCTTTGGAGAGGAAGTAAAACCATCGGTCGTATGTCGATTGTGGCATGTAAAAAAAAAAAAAAAGAACCCTGAAAAACATGTGAAAGAACCTTTCCCAGCAAAATTGGTAGCCCCTTTCACTTTTGCTCATACAAATTTTCTTGTGATGATTTAATCAGTCGGTTTAGAAAGTGCACGTTACTATAGCCAAAAAAAATCATTCATGTAGATGGGTTGACTGTCACCTCTAGATGGTGCAGGCTGGCGTTGTTTATACTGGATGGATGGGTGTAATTTTTCTTGTTGTTATTGCAGGGATATGCCTTGTGTGTGCTGGACTACGAGTTCCAGATCCTAGACAATGCATTCCTGGTACACAAGCCTGGCATCAAGACCTTGAAGAAGGACCCTCAGCGCGCCATGTTGTCTAGTAAAACTAATGCCCTCATCAAGAAGGTGATCTTTCCCGAGCTGAAAGTTCTGTATGGCACCAGGAAGGGGTGTGCTGTTTGACACTGTTGCAGGTAGGTCACATATCAATACACTTTTGTATATACTCACTTTTGGCTATATCACATTTTTGTTGTGTAAGTTAAAGTAACATACAAATATGGGCTTAAGTCATAAAGTGGTTGCATGAACGATGCTGTACCATAAAAGGGTTTTAATTATTGTAGTAACCAAACTGCGTCCTTGTATGTATCAGCCCAGCATTCAAAACACCAACGGCCATAATCTGTATAGAGGAGTAGTGTTTACTTGAGAGATTAACTTCACATGGACAAAATAAAGTCATCTTGATCATTTTGCTTTCAACATATTCTTGGCTATTGTTTTGAGTCAATTGTGATATTGATTTCCTAGACAAGACATGATGTACTCTCTTTCTCTTTAAACCAATGTTAATATTATATTAAAAATCATAAAATAATTGAGTACCATAATATTCTTTTTACTCTCTCTCAACCCCTCTGAAAAAGAAGTATTGTGATCGTCAAATCAATTAAATATAATTAGACAAGCCCAGAAACCAATTGGATCATTAAAATGATTAAAATATATGATCCTAATATTGCTTTTGCCACAAATAACATCAAAAAAACATTCATTGACTACTTAACTGGAAATAATTGATACAATAAAAGTTGAATATATCATCTAACCTGTGAATGTGATAATATTTACATCAGAAAAAACCGGCCAGAATTTGATAGGTATATATAAAGAGCACATTTTTTATTTTAAAAACAACAGAAAAAAATCTAAATGTGCAGAGCACTTCAAAAAATTTGACCACCAACCTAAGCCCATTAACCAATTTATAAATCTCCTTTACAATTCACATAAAGGCAATAAATTGCTCACAGCAGGAAAAAAAATATTCAAGAAGATTTATTTAACAAGACCATCATCATTGAACAACTTCCATTTGTAAACCAAACACTTGTTAATACTTTAAAATTTCTACCATAATACAAAAATCCTTCAATTTCTTAATTTTTCACCTGCCCTTTCATCCCTCTTAGTGCAAAAACCTGATTGGGCCAATCAATCCAACCAATCTCTCTCTATATCCATTTTCCACATTTAATAATTATTATTTTCGACTCTTTTCAGAACCTTTAATTTCACAACTTGCTTTCATCACAACATGCTTTCAGAACTGTATCAGATATTATAGTTGTTTTTCTTTGCCAACCTGACTCACATAAAACTTAATGTTTGAATATGCAACATCATTAATTTAGTATCATGCAGTGATTGAAACAGTTTTGCTTCTTCCTCATCACATCAGTTTTTTTGTTCAACAGTCCAACTTCTTTAACCAATATTTAATATGTTGTACTCTAAACTTACTATATCCTTTATATTTTCAATTTAGTCCATTCCTTTTGCTAACTTAAATATATTAACTAACCCGCCGATGGTTGGCGGGTGAGCGCCATGCTCATTTTGAAATTTCTTTCTTTCTTGCAGACATCATAGATACTATAGATTCTTGCTAGCTGCCTAGACATGTTTTAGAAGTGGGGGAATGAAGTGTCACCAGTCTGCTTTATGTTTATTGGACAGCAGGCTGATCGTTATTAACGTTACATCAACATACTCAGCGCTGTGCTTACCCTTTGACCATCCGTGTTAACACTTTTTAATATTGTGCAAATAATTGACTAATTATTTTTATTGTTTCGTTTTCAAACCCTTAAAAACTTTTTTCTTTTTTTATATTCAGATTTACTTTCAAATAATATTGCAATTTATTTTTAAAGGTTATTTTTGTGTCCATGGTTCAAGAACATCAGATAGTGGAGTTGTTGAATGAATAATTTAAAAATAAAGAGTTATGACTGTGATAGTTCATAGGAGTCTGATATTGATGAATTGAACAACAGTGATCACGACAGCAAAAGTGAACATCATCCGCCTAACTTTGGGCCATACAAAGTTCTGGTCGCAACGTGACGGTATGAAGGATAGTTGGTTTTTATCGGTGGCTGATATGGTTGTTACAACTATAAGGAAAAATAAAAGGGAAATACCCCCTGAAATAGTAAACACAAGGCCTCAACTGGTCCAGAGTAGTTTGTTTGCATTTGGTGAAAACTCAATGTTAGTATCCTATGTACCTAAAACATATTGTAATGGCATTCTAATTTAGAGTATGCATGACTCTGATAAAACTGACCAAATTACAGAGGACCTGAATGAACCAAGGGCCATAACATTCTACAACCTCACGAAAGGAGGAATTGAAGTTGTAGACAGGTTGAAGTCGAAGTATAGAGCTGCAAGAATTTAATTTAGATGGCCTCTCAGATTTAATAGGTGCCATCAATGCTCAAATAATACTACATTGTAACACGACATAAAAAAATGTGAAGAAAGTTTCTGAAGAGTTTGGCTCTTGAATTTAACAGGATTCACATGGCAGCTAAAGCTTCTTACTACGGCTTGCATAGAAACCTGCGGTTTGGGATTAGAAAACAGTTTGGACAGGAAAATGAAGATCAGAGACTACAGCCAGAACAGAGACAGAGTTAAATGTGGTCTATGTCCGAAAAAGAAAAACAGAAAAACTACATTAAGGTGCTCTAACTGTGTGGTATAATCTGTCAACAACACACAATTACAATTTACAATACATGTAAAGAAAAAATTATGAAAATAACAAGGACTCAGATTGGAAATAAAAAATCAGTTGCTCATTTAGTTTATAATTTAAGTTACTTTTCAATTTTCATGTTTTATTTTATATTTTATTTATACTAAACTTAGTATTTCATGGCTATAAATTATGAAGTAATTCTGATTTGTATTTAAAGTTGGTAATTTACAAGATTTTAGGGCATGATTTGATGTACTTTCAAATTTTAATTATAAGCATGTTAATTGTAAGAATATGTAGCAAATAAACATTCACTGAAAATAATTTATATAAAATAAAATATAAAAATTGGAAAGTAAAAAGTACTATTTTAAATACGGTAAACAAAAGGCAATTAAACTGTGATCAGCAGGTGATCTCTGTGCTCACCCGTCAACCAATGGCGTTCATCTGGTAGGGGTCGATCAATGGCGGGTTAACAAATTTGTCAGTCCACCTAATTCCCATCTACTCTAGATTTCTCATATTATTTTATAACATCTGCCTAACTTTAATATTTTTATATATTTATAATACTTTCCTGAAGATGACATTTAAAATGTTGTGACTTGTTGAAAAATTAAACTTATAGGAGGACTTATATCATCTAGAAATTAAAGGAACAAAGGACTCGTCTTCAAGTTTTATAATCAACTTGAAACATTTCTTTTAAATATTGCCTTCTACAACCTCTGCTGGGTTAAACAATATTTTAACTATTTTATATTCGAGAGTTTTAATAACATTCTCTTATTTAACATATTCTCTTGTTATTATATTATATACTTGAACGTGTTATACATATTATATTTAATTGTTAGTTCAACACATTTTATGGGTTCGTTTTGCATTTTTACTTGCTAGGATCATTTCAAATACGGTACTTATTTCACTTATACATTTTTAACCACTCAATTTTGGTTTATTCTCACTTTTTTTTATTGTTTATATTTTCAGATATATTCATTTGTTACTTAATTAATTTATAATGTTAATAATTCTACTTTGAGCATCTTATAACCCTTAAATCCAAACACATAATAAGTTTAGGTCTATACCAGACAATTTCTGTGTTTATTTAATCCATCCAATATTATTTCAAGGTACCTATTCTTTATTTTGATCATCTATAATCTATATCCATTAAATCTAACACTTTTACATCCAAGTATTATTAATTATTGAAATTGTGAAATTATTATTCTCTTTGTTATATAATTTATGTTCTTTGGTGAAGTGTTTCTTTGACAATGTATGTTATTTCACATCACAAATCTTAAAAGAGATTTTAACTTAAATGTCTTTATTTTAAGATAAACTAGAGATAAAACCTGTGTGGTGCACCATACCATTTATTTTATTACAATCCAAGCCATTTTTGTAGATTTTAACTGCTAGCTAGCTTCATTAATGCATTTGCATTCTAGATGTTTGTTACTATACCAATTTTTACTATTTGTTGAGCTTGTGTAATACTGATACCTAAGTGTTTAATGTATAATACTATTTAATTTGTCTTATCTTACCCTTTGAGTCGGTAGTATTCTCTAATGTGGATAAGTTTAGAATTAACCAAGAGGGCATAACATTATTAGTAAATTATTATTATTATTATTATTATTATTATTTATTACCTTGTTTAGTTCACAAACACAAGGTTTACTAGCTACCAATATAAAATTGGTACCTTTTAAGATCTCCTTTAACATGTTTAGTCAAGATAGTTAGCAATTGAATTTCATTCTTGGAATAAAAGTATTGAAGGCTTGAGTAGCCTAATTTAAGTATCAACTTGTGTAACCAAAAAAGGCCATCTAAACTAGAATGCTGTAATAATAGGATTTGGACTAAAATTTGATAAATAGCATTAGTTACCAATTACATAATGATGTTGAACAAAACAAAAAAGTATAATATTAATGATGGTGCATGCACCTTACCTTCTCAGTGGCATGAAGTATTATCTTTATGATCATACACCTCAACAACTCCTTGTTGATGGCATGGAGTGATGATCATACATTTCATTTTCTTGTTAATGGCATGAAGCATTACCTTGATGATCATACACCTCATCTTCTCCTTGTTAATGGCATGAATTATTTACCTTGATGATCATACACCTCATCTTCTCCTTGTTAATGGCATGAAGTATTTACCTTGATGATAATACTCTTGTTAATGGCATGATGATTATACACCTAATCTTCTCCTTTATGGTGGATTGGAATCTTATCTTGATGAGCATGTACAGAATATATTACAGCCTAATATAAATTGGTCAATGATATATTAAGGAAATGCTTAAGAAATGCTACCATGCTAAGAAATAATATATTTATTGTTCTTTAGCAATATGTTTTGAGACTAAAATACCTTACTTATTATAGTTAGGACTACATTTTAAATGGTTTTTATTTTTCTGAGTCACAACCACACATAAACAAACTATTATGTATTAATTATATACAAAGTGAGTATTCAATTTATACATTGCTTGGCTCAAAAAAGCTTTTTTGTTTTGTTTTATATGTTGGATTAATCAGAATTGGCATATGTAGTAAAGTATTTTGTTAATTATATTCTCTAACTTTTTTCTGTTGAGATTTTTAAATTTGTGAACAACTTTGGCTAAGTTATTAATTGCCCTAATGAAATATCTAACAAAAATAATATCCAATGGAAACATAGACCTAGTTTGAAAGAAGACAAAGCAAATTCCCTCTTCTCCATGTAAAATTTGGACAGTATTGTCAATGAAAATGAACAATTGAAATAATTAATAAAGTATTCTTATTTTTACTATCCTTCTAGGAGCTAAACTCATATCTTGTGTGTGTACATGCATGCATGAATTTGCACATGTGTTTGTTATAAACAACTTAATGAAGCCACATAACTTTCATGAAGTCTAAATAAAAAAATATATATAGAAAAATGGTAATGCGATACTAAAATAGCTTTAATTATTCAATTTCCTAATTATAATAATTGTAGTGTCAAAGTATTTTTTCATCTTATATACATGTACATATATATATACACACACACACACACACACATCTCCCTAACTTTCTGTACACTTCCCTATCTTTGCTTACTCCCTTTGCTTCAACTGTATCCATACACAGTGATGTGCAATCTTTTATTCTTAAAACTCCAATGTTTCTCTTTTTCACAAATTTATCAACATCATTTAATGGCATTTTAAATGGCCTATCTTTTCCTTTTGATACACACACTCTACCTTCATACATTTTCTTTGTTACTTGATCCACACTCATTTTCTCATCATGCCCAAACCAACATAAGACACTTCTTTCATATATACATCCTTCAGCAACCACAGGTTTAATTTATTTCAAAATGTTTGCATAAGAGTTTAAAAATGGGCAACTTAAAATAAATAAATTGATATTTGTTTTGTTGACAGATGGTGGCTGCATTTTTGACGTACTTAACTTCGCTGCACCAATAGGGGTACCTTGAACTATTCTGAACTTAGACTAGTATACCTCGAATTTCTGTTGAAAAGGTCAGCAGCTTATAGGCAATGACATAGCTCAAAAACTAGGATTCCTCTTACAATTCAGTCGTGTCGCTGAAATGAGCTCTGCAGACTATTGCTGTGTTCATCAGAGTGAACACTCATGCCTCATCATAACATTACTTTAAAACTTCTGTGAAATAATTGCTTCTTTGTTTTGTAACATTTTGGCTAAGCATCTACCAGAGAGGTGAAGACAGTAATTTTTCAATCATGAGATTTTTCCTGAAATGATATGTGCCATTGTAAGTTTTCTCACTAATAATTTAATAAAGAACTTTTGATAAATACTGTAGACTGGTATCAATGTATGTTTTATAATTTGCTAACAGCATAATATTGATCATATTTATATTGTGTAGCTATAGAAAATATTCATTAGATTGGAGCAGTTTTCATTGGCTTCAATGAAGTGAGTCTTGTATTATTAATTGTTAATATACACTTTTTTAACTATTGAAGGACAGAAGTATTGTACAGCTTTTATAAAATACCTCTACAAGTTTGTTTAATTCATGTTGCCTTTCATTGGATGTCCAATGACAAACCTGAAGCTTTATAGTAATTGTATTAACATTTATTTGTAGTTTAATTCTAGTATATTGTTTGATTGCATGCTCTTAGCTTAGTTATGAATATAAACATACACAAGAGGAACCAAAATTTGATTTATTAAAACTATTATCAACCTTATTAGAGTGAAAGTAGGTAAACATTTCTTAAAAAGCTTTATTTATACCTTTGATAATCATCATTAGGCCATGTGATCGGTTTGCTGCAGCTCTCCACTTTTTCCTCTCCTGATCAATTTTTTTTTTTTTTACATCTTTGTATCTTCTTCTGTTAACATAGTCGGCTATCTAATTCGTGTACTTCAGTCATGATCTCTCTCTCTTGAATTTCTCCCTTCCACATCTCCTTCTTTAATAATCTTCGTCAAACTATCATATCTCAGTATATGGCCTATCATGTTAACTTTTCTTTGCTGTATACCATTCCAAAGTTTTAATTATTCATTTGCTTTTCTTAGCATTTTTATATTTGATACCATCTCCATACATAATATTTTCAACATTCTTCTGTAACACCACTTATCAAATGCTTTTAATTTTTTCCTTTCAGTTGCACCAATGGTCCAAATTTCACATCCGCAAAGTGCATCACTTCATAATTTAGTAAAAATTTAGTAAAATATGATTTAATTTTATAATCATATGACTGCCATATGATATATTGTTTGTTAAAAATTTTGACATCCATTTTAAATATGAAATAAAATTTTGGTTTGAATAGATCAACATAAGAATTCAATTCTGTTATATATATTTTGTTGGCTTCCTAAAGTTTAAACCATTTTGATATTTTGTCTAGTTGTTGAATCTAAATTGTTGATCACATCTCTCAATACAGTCAAAATTAAACGTTTAAATTAATTTAAATAGCATTATTTGCAAATAAATACTTTGTTAAAAAATTTCAATTATGATTTTTAGAAATGCGTGATTAATTTTGACATTGTTAGGATAAAAATACAGTAAATTCTCGATAGTTAAAGTTGAACAGTACTGGGTTCATTTCAAACTACATGGAATAACTGGAATGAAGGAAAATAATTATGTGTATATTTCATTCTTGAATTTTCTTTCTTGTATTTATGTTTTTAACTAATTCACATCCAGGATATTTTCTTAAAATACAAGGAATGTCGAATTTTCCACATCATTATCGTTTGAGTCATCACTATAACTCAGATCAATGTTATGTAAAAGATTGGGGGCCAGCTTCATTCTTGCCTCAAATTATACAGATTCTTGAAAAATTGAGAGTATACTGTACATATAAGTAATTAAAATACTTAAATACTTTTATCTAGATTTATTAATTAAAAATATAATATTCTACATCTCATTTTGTTAGTTATTATCACTAAAAATGTCTAACTGCAGTCGGCACTGAAGTTATCGGTAGACCAGGTGGCATAGACTGTGATAAATAGTAATGCACACATATTTTCATAATGGAACTGGATAAGCCTACTTTGTAATTTAAATTCAAAACGGAATCCAAAATTTTTTTACTAGACTTATTATTTGTATAAGTTACATGATCCTTCCTACATTTTAAATTATTTTATTTAGGCCTATTTATGATTCAAAGGCTGGCTGAAAAAACTACAAACCTTTTTTAGCAAGAAATATTTACCAAAACAACAAAATTTTCCTTGGGTAAAATTTCATCACCTCAATTTGACTTTAAGAAATCTAGTTGTAAGTTTTACTGAAAGGCAAGGCTTTTGTATCAGATCATTTGATGACTATAATCAGTTTGGAGTGTTAAAGTACGGTACCAATTATTTTTCAACAAGAGCCTAATTTGTTAGAAAATAAGAATTATTTCAAATAAAATAAAGTACTAGTGATAAAATTATAAATAACAACTCAGCAATTAATAATAGAAAGTATCATTAGTTTAGTTGCGAACATCTAACAATTGTATTTCCATACGTTTTGTAGCCTTAGAAATATTCTTCAAAGTATGAAGGTAAGGGAAGGAAAATCAGTGGTAAGAAGAGGGCAAGATGTTGCTATAATTGTAGTTAAAGCTATAATAGTTTGGCTATTTAATTCATATTTTGATATGTATTTGTACAAATGTTGTACTTTTGGCATGTTAAAATCCTCCAGAGTCGAAGATGGCTGCATTATCTGATAGCTTGTGATCATTCAATCTCTCACTTGTAGTTGACAATTTTCCACACATCTATCAAACATCTGCTTTAAAATATGAGGAATGAATTTTAGAAAGAGATGATACCAGGATAGCTCAGTGGTTCTATTCCCATGTCCAGGTGTTATTTTTCAATCTATAGAATATATTTAGATGCGGCTATAATCGTAATTAACAACTATAGTAGCTAGGCTAATTAACTCATCTAGGAGGTTGAAGTTAAATCTCAACAAGGTGAATTGGGAGTGGTTTTCCAACATTATGTTAAACATGTCAAAATATTGAATAGATTGAAAATTGAACCTGGAAATAGGAAACTAACCTGAGACCTTGGCTTAGAGCACCAATGCTCTGCCACTTAACTATCCTAAGACCACCCCTTGATCAGGACCATTCTTCACTAATATTTGAAGGCAGATTCTTTGATGATAGAGTGGTTATCGTCGGCTACTAGAAGCTAGCATTGATATCTCGACCTTTGGTGACTTGGTATGGCTTTATGTTGTCAATAGTATAAATACATTGGCCATTCCAAAAGAATCAAGTTAGATGAAAGTAACACGATAAGCTATATGATTGAGATACAGCTCATTTTGTAATTAAAATTATTCATCCGCCAAGCTTCACCTTAATTGTATAGTGTTGCCTTCTTCTATGTCAAAATATGTTTTATGATGAATCGATGAATTGTGTTAATGGCGTTATATTTTAACTAGCTTCAAGTTAAAAAATTAATTGCTTTGTACAATAAAACTTGGTTAAAATCTATTATATTGTCATATCTAAAATTACAATTTCAACAACATATTTGCCATAGGGATTTTATTTACTAAATAGCAATTGAATCTTTAATACATTATATCCTGAGCTTGTAATCTATTTAGTACATTGGCATTTTATACTTTTATTTTAAGTTATATCAGCTATTTTCTGACATGGCAATTCATCCAGTTTCCATTTTATGCATAACCAAATCCACCCGGTACGTGTTATATTTATTAACATCCCTTCGTTATCTACAGTTTGTTATAGAGGCCCAATTAATTAATGCAATTCAAGTCACTAGTGGTAGAAAAGATTTTACTGCAAAATTATCATCTTTATATTTTTTTTCTATATATTTTATATTTATAGCTATTGATATTACAAGTATTTCTTCTCAAAATACTTTTCGATCAAATTTTTCTTTGTAAAAAGGTTAAATTTTAAATGCAAATTATTTAACTCGCTATAATTAGTATGACTAACTACCATTACCTAAGGAAATGTTTATCGAGTTCTTAAGAGTGATTATAGTGGTCATCTTTTAATTCATTATTGCATGTGTTGATTAATTTGGATTAATCTCTTTCTCTTTCTCAACATATGCTTTTCTTATAAAATGTTATAGTTCATGACAAACTCACCCCTATTTTTTAATCTCAGGTGAACTATAGCATTTATTTTCACTAAAACCCTTTGATAATCCCTACTTATTGTTGTTGATGCAGGGATCATGGTGGGGTAGGAGAGGATGGCCAATGGAGTATTTGTTCCCCCCCGCCCCCCTTTCCCCCTTTTCACCTCTAAGACCACAAATATGAAGTTGAACTACTATAATATAAATCACTGAAAATGTGTCAAATGTCCAAGCTAGTTCTTAGACCAAAGCTATGAATTTATATTAAAGAGATTTATCACTACACACATTAAAGAGTCACTAAAATTCCTAAGTGCCAGGTAAGAGTTTAGATAACTTTTCTAAATATTTGTTAACAATCATAAAATATCTTAGTAAATAATAATATTGTTTTTTATTCAAGATATATTTCTTCTTGAAAGTAGTTCTCCAAACATCAGAGTCAGTTTTAGCTCACTAATGGGATAGTTTTCCTAAGATTAAGTGCTATATTCATGGTTTTCACTTTGTTATTAAAGCTTACGACACTTAAATCAACTTGTTTACTTCACTTTTAATAATTATTCTTTGAGAACAAGCGTTAACTTTATTTTGTCTACTTTCATTTTTTACTGTTATAGACTTATTCTTGTAAGTTGTTCATTTTATTTTAAACAGCCACCATTGTTTTAGTACATTGTTTTGTAACAATTATTTTATGTTGTAAATTGTTTTTTTATTCTTGAAGAGTACTGTAGGATACATCAATTCAAAGTATTAGGTACCTACTCTTTAGGTCTTTATTCATTTTAAAATGGTGCTTTTTTTTGATTAGGCTTAGTAAATAGGTATGATGCAGTGCAGTGTATTATTTGAAAATAAACAAATGTGATTGGTATAAAAATTGAGATATTTTAATGATTTGAAAAAGTGTTCTAATTATTTGGTATTTGAACAATTTCAAATATTTCTCTAATTGTTGTGATATTGATGGTAGTTTCTCAGAGTATAATACACACTAAAGTACTTATTTTATGTAGCATGTAGTGTTCACTGAAACATGTGTAAACATTAAGCTTTTGGTAATAGTTTTTAATTTCCTTGATTCATATTTAGATTTTTTAGCTATCATAATATTAATATTGAGTTTTAAATGTTTGTGTGGTAATTTAAACTAACATGAATAAATATTAATAAACTATATATATATTCATTTAGTAGTAATATGAATTTTCAAAATCAATTCTGATATTTTTCAATGTGAAATATGTTCTAAAACTAATGTGGACCATACCTGTTACTATTTTACTATCAAATATATTTTCTTGAATTGAAATAGGCTGCTAAAATACTTGGGGCTTTCTTCCCAACCTTTTCGTGTTTATATAGGCATCACTTGAGTACTAGGATAGAAGTTTGTCTTCGTTTGTACAGCAGTAAGGCATGGTGCTAGCTAGAGTTGATCACAATTTTATTACCATATAGATTTTATATCATAATAGTGTATGAAAAGATTTTTATTTTTATATGTCAGTGAGGGATTTTATTAATTGTTTAAAATTGATATTCATTAAAAAATAAATCTTTTAAGTTATTATTAAGCTATTATATAAAATCATATTTTGATAATGGTTTATATTGTACATTATATTGATAAAATAGAAATTGAGAAATCAGTTTGCTAGATAAATAGTTAATTCAATCAATTTAATTTAAACTGTACAAGTACAAGTTTTGATTTTGATGTTGTTTACCCGATGGTATTTTAAGTATTTTATAAAAATACTATTTGAAGACCCATTGATTTTTATTTATTTTAGAGTGAATTATTAAACCTTGGAATTCTTTGTATGTTTTCATTAGATTTTTTTTAGTTCCAGTTTAACAAATTACTGCAGGCCCTACTGAGGAAAAAAATTAATTTTTAAAAATATAATTTAATACATTCTTCTTATTTCTTACATGTATTATGTTGATTTGTGCACTTGACATAACTGTAAGTATATTTTCTACACAAATAATGTATGTTAAGAGAAAAAGTAACTTGTGCCTTATATGTGGTTTTCCCCCCGATCATGAAATGCATATGGCATTGGGGTTCCGACATAAATGCTAGTTCTCTACAACAACAAATAATAGCAATCTAGTATTTTGAAACTCAAATCCTTTCACTTCAGTATACTATAAAATTTGATATATTTTGATTAAGTTTATAGATGAGAAAAATATTTGTCAGTATGTTACAGTTTATGTATGTGGTTATATTATTGTTTCTGAATGTAGTAAGTAGCTAACTATGTTTTCACACCATTATTCTAAAATTGTATTTATGATATAAGCATATGAATAGTCACAAACTTAGAAGTAATTAAATTTTAATTGGTATTTTAATAATAAATTCCCATCAAAATGTAAAAGAATTGGTATTTTATATTTTCTTTTAAATATAAGTTTAAATAACAATATTTTCCGGCTTAGATAAGACACATTTATGGTAAAACATTATTTCCAATTATTACTTTTAAGTTGTTTTATCAAAACTCAATATCTTACATGTATGATATTATAAGAGTTGGGATTGTAAATAAATTATTCTAACTTCTATAAAATTAGTAACTATTTTTAAAATAATGAGCCACTTTTAATTAAATGATTTCAATTTATTTTTTACTGGAATATGACATAATTATGTTTGTGAATCGGCTCATTTCTAAATTGCAAGCACTTAATGATTCATATCAGTATTTCACTAAACACAAACACAATTAAGGTTCCTATCCTCCTACACAAAACAAAAAATATGTTTTTAAAGTGGTCAAGGAATTAATATTTGCTTAGATGGTAAATACTGTATTGTCTTGTAAATAAATTTAGCTATGAAAACTATTATTAGCGTGTTTAAATAAATTCATTGTATTAGGAAACATTTTGTTTAGTGGCTTAAAAGCTTGTTTAATTGTGAGCTACATGTTTGATAAAGTTGACCAATATGTCAAAGTTTCCACTCTTCTCCTATTTAATTTCCCTTATAAATGTGTTATGCAAATTAATACTAGAACTTATTCACTCTTTCTCCCGTATTAGTGGCCACACTTGTAATACCACTGACAGGCAGGTTGATGTTTTAATATTGACCAGGTGCACTTAAGGTGGTTTTCTCCATATAGTTTTTCCATAGCCTTTCCGCACTAATGCAGATGAAATTCCTCTCAACAGTCCTTCTCATCCCTACTGCTTAAATTAAGCATTAATATAAACTTTGGTGTTGAACACAACGATTTTAAAATAGTGACTGATGTTATGTATATTTAAAATAAAAATAGGTTTTCGAAAAGGTTTGTTAAAACAATATATATTTACAAATAACTTAAACTTTTATTTTTTTGCTTATTTTACCAATCTAATTGAACACGAATTTACTATTCTTTAGTAATTTACAAAATAACTATGGCTTAGGGAATAACATAGAATTCTAGTTTTTATTGTTTTTGTGGTTTGAGAATAAATACCAACTAAAATAGTATGTTTTAGCAAAATAATAGTTTGAGTACACACATGTTTGCTTAGCTCAAATAATGTCCGCTCTACATGATCAAGCAAGCCACCTATACAGAATGTTTCCCTGGGGCGGTGGAGGGTGGTGGGGGATATTTATCTGGGGACTGCAGCCTTAATGCTGGGTGATTAATTAGCTGGGGATTACAGTATAATACTGATTGGCTACATATCTGGGGACTAAAGCACAATACTGACTACCATACATAGTTAGCACTACAACACACTGGTTAACTACCCTGCTTAAAATTACTGCTTGTTACTGCTTTATAAAAGCAATAACTAACAATATCAAACAGAAAATGACTATCAGTAATAACAAACTGTATATAACAATAATAAGCGTATAACCTGAACGGGTAGTAAGATGTGGTGCTAAATAATAATAATAATAATAATAATTAGTAGCAAGCAGAAAATGTAACTATCAATAACTTTTCATAACACAAAGTTAATTATTACAAGTGAAATATACTAATAACAAGCAGAGATCAATATTATTAACTAAATGAATTAAAATATTATAAAAGTGACTTAGAGTAAGGAACAAAAACTGTGTATATTTTAAAAAATATAAAGCACAGCGTCCTACCCATTCAGGTTATACGCCAGGAGTTGTATTAATAACAATTTGTAGCAGTAGTTTATAACACTTACATGAAGTGTAAAAACCTGTGTGTGTGCGCATGCATGTGTGTGTGGAAAGACCAGTATTTATAATATGTACTTAACAGGAGTGAACTGCAACTATAATGGTATGCAGGAACAGACAGTAAGGAATGGACACTGATTTTAATAGTATATATCAAGAACAAGAAGGAATGGAAAAGTAAACCAACTAATATTATCTATTTATTTATTTTATTTATATAAATAATATTATGTAATAAAGATGAGCAGTATATTTACTATTGTTTCATCGAATTGTAGGAATGATCAATAGTTACAATAGTGACCAATCTGCTTTGGTGGCCTTATGGTCTAGGGCACTACTCTCAATGGACTGGCTACTAATGACAGGGAGATCAGTGTTTGATCCTGGTCAGCTGCACCACTGAGAGTGGGTTTTCCTCAATGGTTTTCCACTTAAACTCTCTGCAAATTTGGGCACATTTCCTCTAAATTCAACCTTCCTCGTCCTTAATACATCAGCGTAAT
Source organism: Timema shepardi (assembly GCA_902151425.1). Classification (NCBI taxonomy): domain Eukaryota; kingdom Metazoa; phylum Arthropoda; class Insecta; order Phasmatodea; family Timematidae; genus Timema; species Timema shepardi. The sequence continues at coordinate 111,658 of CABFVX010002420.1, forward strand.
TAGTGCACAAGCATATAACCTGAACAAGAACAATAAGATGGGCTGCAAAAAAAATAAATTGTTTTTTATTTCGAGTTGCCTCCCCAGCTGTGTCTTAAATACCCTTTCAAGTCATTAATATATTTACACTAATTTAATAGGGGGAGTAAGGTAAAACTTTAGAGGGGATTTACTTGCATGAAGGTGCGGAAAAAATCTTTAAAAAAAAACCATTACATCCGATCAGGATTCAAACCTCTAACTTTATTTCATTGGTAAACTAAATCAGATGAGACAGATGTTTACTCCTTATGCTCAAGTTGAAGGTAGTAACTAGTTGAAATAGGAAGGAAATAGTAAATATAATGGAATTTGGTAAGATTGCTAGGAAATTGAAAAAATTATATATATTGGCAATTATAATTAGGAATAGTTAGCAGGAACTAACCATTAAATTTATTGTATTTATCAGGCATGTATTTTTTCTTTTTTAAATTTTGAGGATAAATTAATACAGTTCATTTTGACTGATTCCCCCAAATATTGTTAAAAAAAATTATTATTTTTTAAACAATTTTAAAATCATTAAATTAAATTAAATTAAATGCTTTTTTGTTCCAATTTTCTTAATATATCATTAATTTCCTGTTTCTAATAAACATACATCATTTTAAAATTCGTATAATTTTTCAAATATGAGCTATTTCTTTTATTTTCACTATTTATACTAAATATGTATTTTAAATATTTGAACATTAATTAAATCTAATCATATTGAATCATTTGTAAATCTAGATTAAAATAATGTAGCCCTTTCAAAAAAATTGAAGTTAATTTAATATTAACTTTTAAAACCAAGTAAACGACTGAAACATATTGAAGTAGGGTCTAGTCAATATTTTGTCTACTAGATAATATCACATTTGCTAGCAGATGTAAAGCAAAGTTTATTTATAAATCTATATTATAATTGGTTTAATTCAAATAATTACTTTTGTGTATGAAGGTTGTATACAAACAAACAAGTTCAACACATTTTTACAAAGGTTAAGAAGTGAATAAAGGCTCAAATTTCCTTTGTTTCTGCTTCAAATTAATAGCCTACTCGCTACTGTTAGATTTACTGTTCATATTTTCTTGTTTCTCACATTCACTCATTATACGTAACCGATTAAGTTACTATGAGTCTGAATGTTCTCCTGCCTATTCCTGTTGGTTACATGTAATTATTGCTCCTCACTGCTCGTTTCCATTACTTCCAATTTCTCAATGAAACCGCTATTTACTGTTTATTACTGTCACTTTTCTTTGATCTAACCTTATTACATCTAAAGTAATTGTTATTATTGGGAATTCCTGTTCCATACTGTCACAAATACTGCAAATTTATATTCAGTCTTATCAGTTACTGTTACAAATATTGTTAGTTCATATATATTACAGTTGTTGTCTAACAGTATATAGCATTGTATAGTAGGAGATTGAGCAGTAATTTCAAGCAGGGCACATAGCTAGTGACAACAGCATACAACTGGTTAAATACCTAATATAATATTGCCAGACTACCTACAGTAAGAACACATGAACAACATTTGCGGTCAACATTGAAAAAAAACCACTATTATCATTATTATTAATGCTATTATTTTATAGGAAATAATGCTATATTATAAAACTCGAGAGATGATGTAGCTTTTGTGATGGTCCAATTTGGTTCTTCCTACCACATTCTTATGATAGAATTATACATATTATTATTGGCTGACCACCTAGCTCTGTGATTAGAATAATTTATTTGCTTAAATTTAGTTAATTTAAATTCTAATTATTTGTATCTAATAATTTAGAGTACCTAGTTTATAAAATGTTTCATATTTTGAAATTGTTATTATTTTGGTAATGGATGTTGAGTTCACTTTTTATAAACTAAATATGAATGTAGTTTCTAATATTTTGTGTATTTAATTATTCTTGTATTCGGACTACTATTGAAATCTTTATGGTTTATATTAGAATGGGTAGCCAGCACACTTACCTTGGTGATACCGGAGAAAAATTGTGTAGATAGAACAGTAAAAAACACAATCTTTAATATTATAATATATGTAGCCTACTCTCTGTTAAAAAGATGTTTAAAACACTTATAAAAATATGCTTTTGTCTGCATCTAATAATGCATCTTATTTATAAATAATCATGTAGTGGCTGAATTTGATATACTTTAGCATTATTTATTCTACCATGAAAACAATATATTTGTATTCAATTTAAATGAGAAAAATTGCAATGAATACAAATAAATAACAGCCTGTTAAATTTAAATGGGGGACTATCAATCATTTTAACCTAAATGTAATCTACAAATTCGAGACTCCTGCGGTTAAGATAAGTTGTGTTGTCACCCTATTAAAGTCTAAAAGAGAATCTGTTTGGGTATAACTTGTCACTAGGCCAGGCCAATTTATTTATTGTATTTGTATGAATTTTCACAACATATATGTACATGATATCCACAGAAAAGTAAATACAACCTTTAAATAAATATAATTTGTTGATCTCAGATCTAGGTTTAAAAAAAAAGAGGGGTGTAAAGTTTACCTTTTCAATTTTAAACAAACTTGAATCAAATATTGAAATATTCTCCAAGTCCATTTTTTTTAGTGATTTAATGCTTGAAAAAAATATATTTTGGTTGTGTATATATTGTCATACACTAAAATTACCTTAAAAATGGTTTATTGCACAGTATTTGTTTGTAATAGGCCTATTTAGTTTTATTCTGAAAAATCAAGCTATTCTCCACTTACAATTAAATTGCTTAGGATTTTTTCCATATGAATATTCTTTTGTATTATACATAACATCTTAGAATGGCAATAATTAACCGTTATTGTCAAAGATTTGTAATTGTTGAAGTTGGATATTTTTTTAAGTGTAGTTGAAACTGATATTTGTTTCAAAGCCAAGTTGAAGTTTCGAAAGTTTTGCACATCCTAGCAAAAATACTATGATTTTAAAATTATAGTCTTAGTGATGAAAACAGTTTGTTTGATAATTATTGTAATATTTAAACTAAATTACACTTTAAACAGCTTCTGTACTCAGGCTCGCCACGAGGGAGGGGACTATTGGTACCATGGTATCAGGCCCGGGATTATCAAGGGCAAGTTCCAAATTACCCCTCTTAAAAAATTGTGATATAAGAAATAAAATATATAAAGTAAAACAAGAATAATAAGCAATAAAATGACCACCGATACTTTTGAACAGTGCATACCCAACTTAACAGCTGGAATTTGTCACACAACTATAATCATTGGTCTAGTCTAGTCGTGTCCTTTGTTTTGAGGTGTTTGGAAGTGTCCAGGAGTTTTTTATTTTTTAAGTTTAATTAAATTTTGCATCAGAAGAGATTTAGGTAGTTAATCAAGTTTTATTTGTATTTTATTATGCCTCTTAATATTTCAGTATGCACCACATATGCATTTCCATACATTGCTTTGTTTTGTAAATGCGACAGTATGCACCACATATGCATTTCCATACATTGATTTGTTTTGTAATGCGACAAAAAGGTTTTACAAAAATTGTACAAACTTAAGTTGAACAGAGGTGGTGTGCGGGGATTGGGGGCATCTCATTCCCTGTAAATGATGTTTTTCCCCTCCTCCTGATTGGATTAAGCTAACTCCCTCTCTGGATTTATCCCGCGCCCCTCTGATATTCTGGATTATTAAGATGAATTCACTCCCTCCTCTCGACTGGAATAAGCTCACCCCGTCTTTGAATTTATTTCACACCCCTGCCAATCTA
>CABFVX010002421.1:0-16128 GCA_902151425.1 Timema shepardi
GAAGGAAGGGTTTGGTAATCAGATAAATCTGTGCCGGGACCGAGGATTTAACCCCGGCCACCAGCACAGAAGTCTGACACCTTACCTCTAGACCACCAGGTCACCATATAATTGTAAACTACCCTCTTCGGTGATCCAATGGTTAAAGACATCACTCTCGAAATAGATTGAACTGCCTATACGAGGGTATCTGGTTTCGAATCCCGGTTAGGTGTAGTGGGGATGATTTTCACTAAATCGTTTTCCACTCTCCTTCCACGCCAGTATGGAAATAAATATAACCTTCCTCATCCCTAAAAACTACTAGCATAACTAGTACCTAAGTGTATAACCTGATCAGGTAGTAGGATAAGGGGCTAAATAAATATATTTACTCTTTAGACGAGAAATTAAAAACAAATAAAAGATTTCAATTTAATGAAAATGCAGAGAATAATGTTTAATAATAAATTATTTGACCTGGTAATATCATATTATATAAAACTCGCTTTGGGCATTGGGGGCTCCATCCAAAACCCCCAGTGGGTTTTCTTTCCAAGTGGATGTAAACTAATGTAATTCCAGAACCGTTTTTTGATAGATCTTACCGTTTAGCCACAATAGGCCTCCAAAGAAAGGTCCGCACCAACTTTAAAGTTGCTCCAACATTTTGCATTTTTTTCCGGGGTTAAAGATTAATATTTTTAACTTTTTGTAATTTACCCGTCAGTTACATGCTAGAAGCTAGAAGTTTGCCAAATTTCAAGTTTCTAGCTCATCTGAAAGTGGGTAAACGTTAATGTCAGTGAGTGAATCAGCCTTGTGGCTTTATAGTGGTATGGATGTGTTGAAGGCATCAGGTATACAGGCAAATAGGCCTAGGTGTACTTCTTGTAAATTAAATCGTTCTCATAACTAACAAAATAAAGTAATTAGTATACAAACGTACCACCGAAATGGGCTGGGAGACACAGGGCTACAAAAATACTTGTCATCAAGAATATGTTTTATTAAGATTTAATATAACCCATGTTAGTGGATTAATAGTCTAAGGTGTCACTCTAGTGTTAGAATGGCCTGCTGAAGATGGAGGGATAGGGGTTCAAATACGGCTCAAATCTATTGAGAGTGGTTAGTTTAAGTCCCAAATCTTTTTCCAATGTCCTCCCACCCAAATGCTGGTTTATTATCTCTAAAATTCTTTCTTTCTCATCTCTACCCCATTAGAGTAATTGAGTATAAACTTTAACAGTTAGTAAGATGCGGTGATAAAAAAAAAGGATTTGATATTTATAAGAAACATTTATTCTGAATAGTAAACAATCCGGAAAGTTAAGGATGTGGTCAGGGTTTGAATCTTAGACGGAATAATTGAGGTGTATTTTATTAATGTGTTTTTACCTCCACAGCTAAAAAGTGCGTAAACACTTCTTCAAATATATTTTTTTATCACTAACAACTTATTATAAATATCCAAAGAGCCTAAACTGGTAGTAAAAAGTGGTGCAAAATTAAAATTATTCATGATATACACAAGATCGTAATCAATTGCCCGCGTTTCATAAAGTGTCTGTTGAGAAGAGGGGCTGAGGAAGGTTTCGGGGCGGGAGGGGGTAATTATGTTTATTGCTTATCCTACATCATGTCATGTTTAGATATGGTTATAAGATGTTTATGTATATTTCTTCTTCTTATTCAGCGATCACAGGCCCTGTAGACCATGCGAGGCACCAAGGATTTGACTCCACGTTCCCCTGTCAAAAGCCAGTTCTCTCTAGAGATGAACATTTTCCGGGAAATTTTGAACAGGAAAATTTTCCTGAAAATTGTCTGTTGTGTTGGCTTGCGGTTGGAGAGGTTAAATATTAGTGGTGGCACCTAGTGCCTATGCTTCAAAATATAGTGTGTTAAGAGACGAGTGGGATATAAGATGGGGGGAGGGGTAGATGGTAGGCATGGAGGATAGGGAGGGTGGGAGACCAATGTAAGGCCTACCTTAACAATATTTTAGTTAACTCAATGATGATAAAAAAGTACAAGCATGATTTATGAACATAAATGGTCTATAAAGGCTCGCATTCATTTGTTTCTTTACAACATTTTAAGCACCGCGTCTTACTACCCGTTTGGTTTATAGCCTATATACTAATTACGCTAGTGTGTAAGGGATGAGGAAGGTTGAATTTAGAGGAATTGCACCCGTGAGTGTGGAAAATTATTTGGGAAAATCTGGCCTCATTACACCCGGACGGGATCGAACACAGATCTCCCTGTCATCGACAGTTTATTCGAAGCTGGCCCCGTATTGTAACGTGTTGAATACATTTTAACACCTACACTCAATGAAACCCTATAATAGGTCTAAAACTATTACTACCAGATCTAATAAGTTCTAATAATGTGTTGCAGAAATAGACTCACAGCGAGATCACAAGCGGGAGACGCCCAACTCTCATAAAAAATGCCCAAGGGAAGGAGTGAACTCGGCTTTGAAGACCAACACACAAACATCTAACACCTGGGCCAGACGATGAGAAAATGAGAGAGGCTTCCTTTGGGGTGTTCTCAACAGCCGTGACGAGCGCTAGTGGTTGGGTGACGTGATGTTAGAAGATTACCACCCCTCTTAGTACTTGGAGATAACCCTGCCCAATTTTATCAGTCCCGCTGGTATATAACGACCTGTCCTCGGTTCACGTATATCTATTCTAGTGTAACCACTCGTCGGAGGAACTGCTGGGATATATTCATGAGCATCTGATAAAACTTCGTACTGAAGACTGCGATGGTTGAGGCGTCTTATTCACTTCCTCAACGCAGAGGTAGCGGATACTATAATTATTGAGGGATAATGTAATTTATCGTATCGTTTAGGCTCTATTGTTCAATGTCCTTATGACTTAGTTTTTGTATGTTAGTACTACTGACTTATTTCTCTATGCCCATAAAGCATAGTTTATAATAGTGGGCTTTATACTCTCTTTTTCTATGTATATTAGGCTTAGTCGCAAATATTAGAGTCAAGATTAGACTTCTTAGACTATGTGACCATGCTGCGGCTAGTTTAAAGAATATAATTTAATAATGGAGGAAACCAGGTAATCTATTGCTTTGTTTCATGACCTAATTGGATCTGTAACTGACACTTGTCTCTGATGTGTCTAACTTTGTACTGGTATGCGGTGCGCAACCTGTGGAAGTGCAACTTGTCCATAGTAGTGGCCCGCGAGGTTGTCTGTTGTGTGTGACCCCCTTGTGGCACCTTTAGCGTTAGTCTAAATTGATCACTATTCTGTTTAATATTATTGTCCCCTTTTCAGGGTACAAGAATAAATTTACTTTTGATTGCTCAGGTAGTACTAATACGGAATTTACCGGCCATAGTATCTGTAGCGTAAACATTCCTGGTAGTTTGCCTTTTACTAGTTGTAAAATAATAGTTTCTCTTCTAGGAGATTATAACTTTGTAATGTTTAACTCTCTAAGAAGTTAATTCAAGCTAGCTTATGTTAATTACCTCTCTTGAAGCTCCTTAAACTGGGACTAAATTTATGTGGTTTAGTTCTTTATGTTTGAAATAATGTGTCGTAGTTGGAAGCCTCACAGTCAGCGACCGGAGTAGAATCACGTATGATAAATTTGTAATTAGATTTGATTACCACCACTAATGTATATTGTGTTAAGAGTTGTTGCCTTTCATCCTATTTGATGAATTAGTAATGGTCCTGCCTTAACGAGTTACAAGCTTTCTTATTTACACTTATGACCTACATGTGTGGATTATATGGTGTATCTATTCATAGTAACCGCTTATTTTCTCATGTTTAAACAACAGATGGTTTGAATAATTTCTACCTACAGTTCTATGTGCTTCGTTTTGAATTGTTAGAATATTAATAAACTGATTTGTTGAGCTTGTAAATTATTATTATACTTTGTTGCTTCCAATAAACATTTATAATTTTACGAGTGTTGTAGTAGTCCCGTGATTGTGAATGTCTAATGAAAGAACACTTAGGAATTCTGCCTTCTGGCATGAGCGCTAGACTTCCTGACAAAAACTAGTGTCTTTCTTTCCTACTTTTGGATTTTGTTGGTTGCTTCATCAGTTCATAAATCTCTGCTCTATTTAGAATTCTCAAAACGCCTATTTACAATATTGTTCCTCGATCTTTATTACTATTATTATTATTATCATCACGTTTTCGTACTACCCGTTCAGGCTATATATACTTACGCTAATGTGTAATGGTAGGGTGATTGCGAGATTAAATGTAGAACCTACAGTTTAACGTGGAATCCGAACCACGGTGGAGGCCTGGCATTCCCCAAATTCCCAAGTTGTGATTAATGCACGTCTTGTTAGAGGTGAATGAAGGGTTTGATAATCAGATATTTCTCATTTCTCTCCTTCCATAGACCCACATATTGTTTTTTCGTTCCCGGTAATAGTACATCTTTCTTAACCATACCGCACCACTAGTTTCATGACGGTGCTATGTGTTTCATGTTGGTTGTGCTGGACAGAGCATTAGTATTAAAAGTATTATTGAGACCTAAGAGTAATGTATCTATCCAACATCTTAGATCAGTCGGTAGCGTGTCTGTCTATACCAAGTTCGATTCTCGGCATAGCCGATAAATGTATCATTGTTGAAGTGTGGGTTTAACCTTTCACGGTGATGAACTAACGGCTGGGGACTGGATGTTGTGCCTGTACTAGTCTTAAGTTAAACTATAAGGCATATGAAGCTACTACAGGCCTAGCAAGACAGCAGTGGATAAAATAACTCCCCACAGGCTGGAAACAGTATTGGATGTAAACCAAATTAAAGTATATCTATTTTTTAACCCAACTCGCCTAGAATTTTCAATGTATTGATGTGAACCTTCACTCATTTTGATTGGAGGCCCATGTCTTAGATCATAAAGGCACTGAAGCGTCTCACTGTGCTATTTCATTAGGGAAGGCAGCTCATAGACTTTCAAACCACAAACATAATCCTGACGTTACCTTAAATTTCATGTTGTGACAGTAACAAGAAATTATTGTAGTTGTTTAAGGAAGAATATCTCGCGTTTTCTTTCACCTTATTCATAGAGCTACGACAATTTGCATAAAATGTGTTTGAAACAAGGAAATTTCCCTCATTTACATTTAGGTTTATTTTAAAATGTATTCAACTCAAAATGTAAGGCTATGAGATCTGTTGGTAGCTTACAACTTCATTTTGGTGTAAATAATATTTTGTAATAACAAACACCTACTTAAATATTGTGAGACATCTGAGCGTCTGTCATGAGTTTCAACCTTGCAGAAGGTGATTGCCTTAATGGGTTGTTTAAACACCAACCAGTCTCTTTCAATATTTCTTGGTATAGGCCTACAAGGTAAGGTGAATTGAATACGTGGAAGTGTTTAGAATAATAGCGTCTAAGAGGAAAATGTATAAAACAATGGGTCCTCGGTCCCGGCAAAGATTTATCTGATTACCAAACCCTTCCTTCACCTCTGACAAGGCATCTTGTGAATGTGAGGAATACCAGGTCTCCACCGTGGTTCGGATTCCACGTTAAACTGTAGGTCCTCCATTTCATCTCACAATCAATCACCCTACCATTACACATTAGCGTAAGTGCGTATAACCCGAACGGGTAGTAAGACGCGGTGCTAATAATAATAATATAAAATAATGGATACGACACAATTGCAAAAACTATTTCATTCAGTGTATTAAAAATTTGAACAAAATTATCAAAAATACGAGTAGGTTTTCATTAAACTAAGTTGGGGATGTAGGAAAGGTGAGTTAAAGCCTGGGTTTTTGCAATTCTTTTATCAGAACTATTTTTATCATAATAAATTAAATATTTCTCTAGTAGAAATATAGGGTTTAGTGTCCTTAACAGGATGACATCATTGTTGGATAGCTTTCAAGGATGTCCTGAACTTTAATTACAAATTTCTCTCTTCATTAAAAAAGTTTCTCGTCTTAAACCATTATACTCTAGACTGATATTCAATAATTGTTGACACGATCATTTGAATAAAATTATATTCTTTATGTTGTTACTGAAGCAAAGCTTTATTTTGTTTTCAAAACCAATTTAGCTGTAAAAACTGCAAAAACACTTATCTTACCTGGTGCTCCATACTTTGCCACCTTAAGTAAGCTTCTCCCAGAAAACAATATATTTTGGGAGCTATGTGCATATATTAAACAAAATTGTTTAAAATTTCAAAATCTAGTTATTTTTAAACTGCCTAAATTATTTTAATTTCGATTTGTAGACATCAAATAATATTTATATTTATCATGAAAATAATTCCTAGATAATAATTTTAAGCTAAATCTTTTGAGCCATTTTCTAAAAAGTTCAAATTTTATAAAACATATAACCAAACTACTTTTAAATTAATATATTTTATAAAATATAAATATAAATTATTTATCGTCTTAAATAGACCTCTTGATACCCATTTCAAACAAAATTGTTGTAGCTATTGTCAACATATTTTTTAATTGTTGTAAATCAATCATAATTAACTGATAAAAATTATATTTTAAAGAAATACGATTATATAAATTTTTGTAAGTAATAAAAAATTTTGAACTTAATCGCTAGAGCCATTTTTAAAATATTTTATTAAAATTAATTAATTTAAAAAATTATCTTAGCGAAATATTTTTCGAAAAACAATTAGGGCTTCTATAGTTTAGTTGCCATGTCAAAATTCCTTTGATATAAATTTTATATAATAATAATACGTAGCACCACGTTTTACTACCCGTTTGGGTTATACCCTTAAGTACTAACTATTCTACTATGTTAGGAATTGGGAGGTTAGAATATTAAGGAAGTGACCCACCTTTGCGTGGAATGAGAGTGGAAAACTATTTAGGAAAAACCACCCCCAGTTGTCTCGAGCTAGATTTGAACCTCGATCTCCCCGTCTTCGGAAGTCTAGCTTAACACGAAACTAGCGAGTCAGATTACTAAGCCACTGAGGCGGGTTACGTTTTAAACTAAGTTTGAATTATTGTCAAAATACTTTGAAATTCCAAATTAATTCCTCAATATAGGTACTATCTTTAAATGAGATTTTTACCTAAACTTAAAGTATAGACTAGATTATCATCTAGAGGTCAACTACTCTATAGATATTCATACATTTTAAGAAAAGTCGTTAGAGCCATTTTTTAAAAATTGGAAATAAAAAAATCTCTCTTGCTTTTTCTTAGTTTAAGAGATAGGGTCAAAATAAAATTTAAAAAAATCCGAGGAATATAATATAATATATAAATATCATGTTTGAAAAAAATTTATCAAACCTTTTCAGTTCTGTGGTCACGGACAAACAAAATGGTAAAATTTACTTATATTGGTTTGGGGGCACACGAAACGTAAATATTCAACAAAATCTCCAGGCCAAAATGTTTCAAAATTAAAACTCTTTCCATTCAGAGAAAAACAAACAAAAGATCTCAATTTAATGAATATGCCGAGAATCATGTTTAATAATAAACGATTAGAGCTTGGTAATATATTATTATATAAAATACTGGGATGTTAAGTTTCAAAGAATGTTAATAAATAAAATTAAAATGTGCTGATAATAACTTATGTCCATTTATGAAAGATACTTCAGATCATTTTTAAATCAAATTAAATGTTTCTAAATAAGCTCACCGACTAAAGAACGCCCTTGCTGTGGATTCAAATGTTCGTCAAATTAACGTGATCACGTGACAAACCAGTCACGGGATATCAGCGAGATTTACGTGGTCTGTTCAGATCGAATTGAATTCGTTTCAACATTTACGGTTCTGCTCGACATCTGCTTTGGTAAAATAACCAATTGTATATAATGTAACAATATGAACCCACCGACTTATATTACGCATTCACCTACAAAGTAAGGGACAAGATGACGCGTTTGCTGTTGTGAAATTATACAAGAACGTATGTGTTATTTCTGTTATGCCATAATTTATTTCACAATACAGCACAATAATATTATAATATTAAAGTGACAATAATACTATAAATCTTTTTGACTACTAACCCGCCTCGGTGGCGTAGTTGGCTAACGTGCTTGTCGTGTTGAGCTCGACTGCTGAGGACGGGGAGATCAAGGTTCGAATCTTGGTCGGGTGAACTGAGGGTGGTTTTTCCTAAATGGTTTTCCACTTTCCCTGCACGCAAATGTGGGTTCACTTCCTCTAATTCAACCTTCCCAATTCATTATCCATAGCGTAAATAGTACTTAAAGCGTATAACCCGAACGGGTAGTAAGACGTGATGCTAAATTAAAAAAATGTTTACCTACTAGAGAAAATAAAGATCGATAATAACCAGATTTTTATAGTTTTCGATGCAAAGCCTCATTACTTTGTTCTTTAAATAGTGAATAATTTAACAGCAATCTAGCTAGTACATTGAACTTTAATAATGCTAATTTGGATAGCAGTATGTTAATTTTAATAACAAAACTATTTGTGTCCAAATTAAATAAAAATTTTCTCCAAAATAAACATAGAGTATAATTTTCTACACATGGTGATATCAACAGTACTAGAATATTAGTCATAATCATAATGGTAAAAGATGATAAACTTTTTAGATGAAGATAAAATGTTGTCATTAAATTTAAGGACTACCTTGATAGATATTCAACAACTATTGGTATCACCATGTAGATAAAATTAAACTCTTTGTTTTTACTGGAAAATTATTAGATTTATTTTGGCAGAATAAAAAGTTTTGCTTTAAAAACTGCAAACATACTAGGTTTCTCTCGGATTCCTCTAGGTAACTTATCCCACCTGACGGATAACGCGTAGATTTATAGGTATTACAGCTTGAACCAGGTGACATCTTGTTTGTTTTATTCTACATTAGAAAAATTTGAAATTGGGTTGAGGGAAACTATTTGCCCTGATCTTTTTTTAAATAAATCATTATATTTACATATAGTAGAGCTTTTTTAATTCGATATCCAAGGTGTATCTAAAAACCTAAAAATATTATAAATCCTAATTAACAAATGGTTATCTAAACTGTTTGTACACAATAATTAAAAAAATATCAAAATGAAAATAACATTCAAATTAGCTCGCCACATACGTTTACTTATACCTACAATTTTCCCTTTACAGCTCTCCATAATGTTATTCAATTTTTTAAGTCGATACATTTTTCGGCGGTATTCTATATTTTGCTATATCAGACATCGTAAAAACACTGCAATTTGCATTTGTCAGATGACAATGAGTGACCGTCACTGAGAGACAAAGGTGCCTGATTAGGACCAGCAACATAAGCCCTTGATGACATTGTCACACAGAAGCGATTAAAGCATAGCCAAAATAAAAAACATCCCCTATTCAAGGTAAACCGCTTGCTGCTAGTACACAATTCTCTATTTTCTCTTAAGCTATCATTCAATAGCTCTTAACTGTATTTGACATTCCTGGGATTCTTGGGATTAGTTGAGATTGTAAAGTTAGATTTGAAGTGGGTATGAACTAAATTTTTTTTAACAATATACTGTATAGACTTAAAATTATCAAAATATTTCCTTCAAAAATTCGAAATGTATGTTTTTTTTTACCATTTATTTAAATAAGAATTTCGTGGGGAATATTAGTGGGTTTGAATATCCAACTATTCGAATTATCCAACCTAGAACTAGCCAGATCATACTGTACATATTCCATAAGGGTTTTGGTTCAATTTAGAGATTTTAAGCTTATAGACCAGGGTAAAATAAAATATTTCTTCTAACTTTACCTCAATTTCCTATTAAAAATCCTTTAAGCTCTCCTCTGTAGAAATAGTGACGTGACCTATCTACTCCAGAACTTGAACCAAGGTCGTATATACGGTGATGACTGTCCCTACCAATTACCCTACCTTTACTTTCACCCCAAACCTGTACTAGAAAGGAAATGGTAGACAAATTATGTACACAACAGTTAAAAGCTTTGAATCAATTTTAGAGTTCTAACTCTGCAACAATATACTAGTTGAAATATAGTTACACCAAAATGTAAAAAAAAAAAAAAAAAATTCAAGGATTACAATTCTTCTACAGTCAAATAAATAATTCGGGAAACCAAATTTCGATTACATTTATGGTCCGAGCTCAATATTCTATTTAATACCCCGACTATTCCGGCAGTGTAACGGCCTCTTAAAATGAAACCTTAGAGCCTAGATCACATCTTCACATGCCATTACATGTGTGCACAGGAGGATCGTTAGTTATTCAGATCAGCCAACCTGAATCGTGCTTGGGTCCCTAATGAGGATTTAGAGCGATCGAAGGAGGGTATGGTTCGAGTGGATGTTACCAGCCTCACCAAAATGAGTGAACGAATCAACACAATATTCAAGTCATATTTACAATTTTCAACCACTATAATTTTTTATTCCTAATCATAAGCCATTGCCATCGCTTTCTATAACTTGAGATATTAAACTGAGAATATCTAAAACTACATTCCTAAAATATTCTTTAAACTGAAAAATAATACCTGAACATGTCAACTGAATCCGGGACCTTTAACTTAGTTTGCCAATGCCCTTACCACTGAGCTATCCTGGAGTCATCCTATGACCAGGTCACAGACAATCTATACACCAGACCCACAGTCTTCAAATTAAAATGGCTGATCTCATTGGGAGAGCTTAAGTTCTTCAACACGTGCAGTCTCATGGGACAACATCGTTATCAAGAGGGCGTTTTCAGAAACATTTCATTTTAAATATGGTTTTACTTGAGAACAGACAAAAAGTGTATTATCATTAAATCGGCTTTCACAAAGCTAGGCTTATGTAACGGCCCCACCCCCCACCCCTACACAAACGAATAGACAAAAAATGCCTTATAGTGTTAATAAACAGTATTTCACAAAGCTAGGTTCAGGTAGTAGCCTCACCCCCTTTCCCATGAACTAACCGCCCTAAATGAGCCTACTAATATGGCGAACTACATAGAAAACCTAAAACAAAATGGTCCATTTTTGTTCAAGGGAATATTTACATATATCCTAGTTGTAAACAATCTTCAAATACCGTAAACTAGTTTCATTTCGGAAAAAGGCTTCTTCATTAAAACGGGTTAGGGAGATGAGTTGATGAAAGAGGGGAGAGGGGGGCAAGAAAAGAATCTTCTGGTCATCGGATGAGTAAATTAAATATTCAGTGTTAATAGTTAGGGTGCGAGAAATGTTCAGTGTTTTTGCAGGGTTTTTTTCAACCAAACCCTTTTTTTGGTCAAAATAATTCAAATAATTCTTCAGTAAAAACACAGAGATTTTAATTTTCTACACATGGTGATATCCATATATATTTAATATCTGTCAAGGGTGTCCTGGAATCTGCAGCACAGCTTCCTTCACAGGAGAAGTGAAGACGTCGGTCCCAAGTAGATTGTGGCATTTAAAAAAACCCAGAAAGTATGTGAAAATACCATTCCTATCCAAATTACTAATCCCTATAGGTCTCGCTCAGTGAAATTCTTGTGCGTTGATATAACAGAGGTGATGCCTAGTCTAGGTGGGTAGCCATTTAGGAAAACAAATAAAAGGTACGGTGCACCACACTGACTTTCTCTTTATCTTAAAATAAAGACATTTACTACACACTCGCAAGATTTGTGTTTAAACCAAATAATATTTAATTTTTGGAGAAACACGCCACCAAAAAGCAAAAGGGAAATGCTATTCACGGTTACAGAAATATTAAGAAAATAAAAACACATTTTTCTTCAAAGAGCGTAGTAGTCAATTCAATTTTCAAAGATATTTACAAAAATATATATATTTTTTTAGTTCATAAATTATTGATAATAATTATTGGTTGGTTCAGAAAAGGCACGTTAAATACCTCCGGTAAATAAAGAATAAGTATATCATATTTTAAATCAATGAAACAACTTTTCTCCTTACTTTTTCGTTGCTGTTTTTTTTTAAATATCATCTTTAATGTATTAGTGCTAAGCAAACATAGACTCAAAAACCCCGTGACTAGAATAGTTGTGGTGTTTTATAAACAATGTCTGCCAGACCGACAGTATCATCCATCAAGACCTTCCTTACTAGACCAATGTTATTTTAATATGTCATGAATATGAAATGCTCGCTAACTCTATAAACAAGTAAACATTGAACATGGAGGCATACACTCTATGAATAGACGACTGATGACCCGACGCTTTTAATAGAGCGTCTCCGCGGGCAGCTGTGTGGAAATGGAAAGAGCGGGGTCATCATCGTCTTCTTCGTCTGCAGGTCCGGTTCCTGACTTTCCGCTTCATGGACGAGGGCCAACTTTGCGGATCAAACAAAACCAAAACGAAAAGGGTAGCCACCAACTTGTGTTTCAGAAGCCGGGCATTATAACGTGACGCCATCAACAAACCAACCGCCGGGTTGGGAAAATGTTATGGGTGAAGATGGAGGGCGGGGAAACCAATAAGTCTATAACAAAGCGTCCCTCAATGGGATGTTGATAGATCAGTTTTTACTCTGCAGCGTCTGATGGGAGCAAAGGACGGATCGTGAAACTTGTCCCTTTGATAGAGAGAACACCGGGTCACAGCACGGACTACAACTCAGAGTTAGTCGGTTACGGGTATATCAGTGTTCGAATCCCATCCGGGTGTACTGAGGGTGCTTTTACTTACTCTCAAGATCTCGAAGAAAGAAATATTGTGATCGTTGAGTAAAATATGAGCTCGAGATTTCGTTTTCCTGACTCCCTGAAACCTAAAAAGTAGTTTTCAAGATGTCGTCTATCTTTATCTTGGCCCAGAACCGATAACATTTTACCGAACGTGTTAAAAAATTGGTATCAGTGGTTACATTATGTTCCCCCGAGAAATTTATAACAAATTATTCATCCCTAAAATGAAGGGTAGTATACTATAGGGTAAATTAAATATTATTTATTGAAATCCGATGTAACTATTTTGATTAAATTTTGTATCTAGCCACTGTTTTACATTACAAACAAATGCCAGCTCTTATTTACCCATGACATTATTTGAGGGTATTTTATAAAAGCGGAATGCAGCTATTTAATGAACGAAATAACTTATCATATTAAACATGTAATACTATCCTTTATTTTTAAAATACCAATAATTTTAAACCTATAAGAAAATATAAACTTTTTTTTACAGAGCTCTTTGAAAATTAAATTGATTACTAAGTTCATTGGTGAATTTATCAATGTTTATGTAACAGTGAATAGTATTTCACTTTTGTTTTTTGGTGACGTGTTTTTGAAAAAATAATAATTATTTTGATTCACAAATCTTGCGAGTGTTTAGTAAATGTATCTATTTTAAGAAAAAGAGAAAGTCAGTGTGGTGCTCCATATTTTTGTTTTCCTAAATGGCTACCCATTTAGGTTTGGTATAATCTTGGTCAGAAATACTCGTGACAAGCCATCAGTAAAATAACTGTTTCGGCTCTAGACCAAGATTAAGAGAGATGGGATTATGAAAACCCCCTTTTATAGTTCAGGAGGTCATAAAACATCCACATCCATCAAAATCACGAGTTAATTTTTTTTCATGGTCACGAGTCTCCCTCTCTGTAAGGGGTTAGGAGTAAGAAATGGTACGGAGCACCTCACAGACATTTTCTCACTTTTATAATAAAATATACACTCACTAAAGACTCGTTAGTGTGTATATATTGTTGTAGAAATACTACACCAAAGCTCATAGATGAACTATTATACACTGTTACTTATTTACTCTATGATATTGAAACCTCTTTTGAATAAACTTTGGAACTTTAATAAAACCAGTATTTATTTGTTTCATTGTATTTATTTTAATGTTAGTGCTTTAAACAGTTTAGTAACACTTGAAGTACGACTTGGACTACATTCAATAATAGTACACGGTAATTTTAAGCACAGCTGTTTAAAGGTTAGTCGTACAAAGATGAATTCTAGTGGATCACTGATCAGAGCAGAACTGACTGAACTGAACTAACCGACTGCCTTGATTGAACTATCGTAAAACAATTGAACAGGGCTGAACTCGCGACCCGCCCGCGTGGAGGGTAGAGGAATACACTAAGTGACCTGCCCTCTATCGTCGAACACGGCGGGTTCACAGTTCAACCACGCGGGTAATACGTAGAGTGTGACGTCACACTCTACAGTACTAGGAACTAGAAACACTGTTATAAAATAAAAATATTGAAAAAAGAGAAACATCTTGGTCCACCAGAGAGCATAAGAATAAAATTAATTTCGAAGACTTGAATAAAAAAGAATACACGGTGACCTGGCGGTTTAGTGGTAGGTGTCAGACTTCTGTGCTGGGGGTCCGGGGTTCAATCCTCGGTCCCGGCACAGATTTATCTGATTGCCAAACCCTTCCTTCACCTCTGACAAGACGTGTATTAATCACAACTTGTGAATGTGTGGAATGCCAGGCTTCCACCGTGGTTCGGATCCCACGTTAAACTGTAGGTCCTTCATTTCATCTCACAATCACCCTACCATTACACATTAGCTTAAGTGCGTATAACCCGAACGGTAGTAAGAAACGGTGCTAATAATTTTAATATAAAGAATATATATTGGCCTATAGCTAATAAATTGGTTCTATTAATATATATTTCAAATAAAATATATTTTTAACAGAAATATAACTTTATAATAATAAGCTATACGTAGGCCTATCTCAAATAATTAGGAATGCATGATGAAAATTAGAAAGTTTCCTCCATTTAAAGAACCCTCAAAGTCAATTTCATGAGAAAAAAAGTCACCACCTGGTTTTTAATCATTAACAGCGCTTAGATATAAAATTTAATCAAAATTGTTTCATTGAATTTCGATAAAATCGATTTTTTATATTTTAGCCCTTCAGTAAACTATCCTTAATTTTAGGGTTGGATTTATAATTTTAAAAAACCTCGGGGGGACCTTATGAAAACCCCAAATATAGTTCAATTGGTAAAATGTTTTCAGCTTTAGCTCAAGATACAGACAAACGGCATTTCAAAAACCACTTTTTTGTTTTCATGGGGTTATGAAACGTTGACATTTATAAAAATCTCGAATTTTATTATTTTTGCGATCTCAATAACTTACCTCCAAGGAGTCACTAGACAGTAAAAAAAATATAAAAATGTTAATTACATATTTTAACCCAAGGCTCGTTCTTTTCTTTTAATCAACTTTACAAACTAATCCAATCAAATATTTAACAAAGATTTAAATACCATCATAAAAACTAATAAATCCCTCAACATTTCCAAACGTTCAAAATATCAAATGTAACTCATCTATAGAGATTTACTTTAAGGTGGCAATGACCACATATTGGCTTTCACAACTTCTCTTGCGATGAGCTAATAGCTTTCCGGGTAACAGGGATATTCAATTAACTCGTCCGCATGTGAACGCTAGTTAAGTTCAATACTACGTCAATACTACTGGGAAAGAGATATCGGTGAGGGTTGGAAGTGGTGCTTGCGGGGTTAGGGGGGGAGGGGAGTTGGAGTAGAAGGGATCAAATTAGGTATCGTTAATACGGCGCAGAAAATGGCCGTCAAATGGGGGGCGAGCCGCTTTAAAGCGATGACCGTTACATTTCATTTGAGTTAAAGCTTAATCACGGTTTGGTGATTTCGTGGGGAAGAAGGGGGGAGGGTTGAATGGGTGGGGAGGAAAAATTTCCAATTCTCCGGGTGTGTCAGGTTGAAACAGTGGTACATTGACAGTAGTATATACACCCTAATAGGCCTTGAAAAACCTGCCTTGCCCCATTTAATGACTATAATAATGTATATGTAGTGGATCCACTCGTCTTGTTTTAATATTTGTTATCTTCCCATCTTATTACCTACTCAGGGCAAGGACGAGGAAGGAAACATTTTATAGGTGATTTACCTGCCTTTTCGTGAAAAGAAAGTGGGAAAGCATTTAGGAAATACCATTTCTTAGTATATACAACCAGGATTTGAATCCTGATACCCCCATTTTCAGCATAACAGTCTAACACGATAGTGACGCCTTAGACCATCCGGTCACTGAAGCAGGCTAGTCTTGTTCAGGTGGACACAATATATCAGTTGTAGCTCGTCTATAGGGGAGGGGAGGGGGGGGGGG
>CABFVX010002421.1:35457-106637 GCA_902151425.1 Timema shepardi
TTAATCTTTTCTTAAATAAATATTTATTTATTAGACTTGCTATCTTTAATTTACTATGACAGGTTTAAAGTATTTTTGTTATAACATAAAAGATTTTCGTACCTTTCCCTTTGAGTAATAACATATAGTAACGGGTGATGATTGAGAAGGCTTCATGACGACAAATTATTGAATAGGTCCAAGTGAAGGCCTATCAATGTTTATGTGGTCCTAACGCTCTTCTGCAATTTAATCATTATTTCTTGCCCTCTTTACTTTATTGTACATGTGCCCCTGCCCTTGTCCAGTAGAGAAGAAGGGGGGTGGTACATTACGTTCCCTATATACTCAATATTAACATTAATATTAATTTACTCATCCTTTGTCTAGATTCTAGAATATTAATTATTGTCAGTTTTCTAATATAAAACTATTTCTTTCTTCGTCAGTACTGTTAGCACAAAGTTTGTTTCTGTATCCTTTTAATCCAAGTCTGACCAACCAACAGTTATTCTCCCATTTGACTACATCAACGGGGTAGGGAGAACTAAAATATAGTAATTAGAAGAAACGTTTCCACATCAAAACTTTATTCGTAAATAAATTAAAGGTTATGTCCCTGGTACAAGCCGTAGATAATACTCTCTTTGATCGTTGGGGGTTACGCCCTCTAACCACCCTTGCGTTTTACTCGCAAATGGGTGTAAACTAATGTTATTCCAGAGACGTTTCTTTTATAGTTCTTACCGTTTATCCACAAGACACCTCCAAAGAAAGGTTCCTACTTTAAAGTTGCTCCAATATTTTGAATATTTTTTGGGGGACTAAAAATTAAAATGTTTAAATTTTGGAATTTTCACGTCGGTTACAGACTAAAATCTACAATTTTGCCAAATTTCAAGTTTCTAGCTCATCTGGAAGTGTAGAAACAATAATGTCAGTGAGTGAGTCAGCCGTGTGGCTTTATAATAATAATAATAATAATAATAATAATAATAATAATAATTAATGAGCACATTATCAATAGTATTGAATATTAAAATAAGCTGACCTCTTTTGTTATAGTTTTATTTAAACTAAAATTATGACTCACACTGACTATATGATACATCAAGTTAATAAAGTGTAATAATTGTCGTAAGATTGTGCCACCCATTCATTAAACAAATTCTCAACTAGAGATGGGGGATATTTCACTGATGGTAATTTTTTCAACGTTACTCCTTGATCACCTTCACTCACAGTGACGATCTCAAAAGTATCAGTGATTGAGATATTACTATATAGTAATTAGTTTTACACCCTCCCTCCCCGCAAATGCGAGTTAATTTCCTCTATATTCAACCTTCCCAATACCTAGACCATTAGCGTAATTAGTACTTAAGCGCATAACCCGGATGTCTAGTAAGCCGTGGTGATAAATAAATAAATAAATAATGATAAAAACAATTATCGACTACGAGTCACCGTCACTAAAGCCGTGCTCACACGATACGAGCACACTGCTCTCTCAGTCGCTTCTCGCATCGTGTGAACATGTGAAACGAAGCGAGTGGAGTTAGGCCATGCGCGCTTAACTTCCGCGAATCATCTCGGATACGAGTAGCATTTCAAAATGGCGGTGGAACGGTGAAAGGAGCTTGTTATAGAAAGTGGACCGGGTAGGAAAATTAGTAAGTAGCGCCAGTCCTTCGCGATTGAAAATACATTTACGGGTCCAAATATTTATCTTCACTTCAAGCGAGCGATTTTGATGAGTTTCTAGCTTCTTTAACAACATATTTACAAAACCTCCGATACCTTTCAACACGATAGTTGTTGACGAAAAGGCAAAGGCTTGACACTTGGCTCAGTGAACCCAGGATGGTTATTGACAAGTGATTTATCGTTGTGGTTATCCCATCCTCTATCCGTGGTAATGGTGATCCTTATTTGTAAAGGCCTACTTTGATTATATCATTGGAAGTATTTTAACATATAACTTCTAAATGTATATCTATATATATTATGTTTTATGATCTTACCAATTAAATTAGGCCATTAGGAGTAAGTGTGCTAAACCTATCAATAAAAATAAAAATGTCAAAATGAGAAGTTTTCCTAGCACTCAATGAATCAACATACAATAATATTGCCTAGCGCCTGTAAACTAGACTGTTCCGGCTCAAGTGCGTGCACTTGAAAAATAGAACCAGTTCTATATTTCAAGCGCACACGCTCGGTCCAGTCTGGCCACCTCTCATTACAACCAATGTGTTCTATTTTATATTTTAGAAACTCCAATATGGCCACCTCTCATTACAACCAATGTGTTCTATTTTATATTTTAAAAACTCCAATATGGCCGTACCCTAACTCGTACTAGTCTTCTCGGTCCTTCTTAACTAGGTATGTCACAGCCGCTTAAGTATTATTTATCTTACATTCCATATTATTAAAATACTTTAATATTTACACTCATTATCGATCTAACACAACATTTATAACTTTATAATTAATACATTTACATCCATTTCTGTTTCCAGCCTGAAGTCAGTTTTTTATTCAAGCCATATATTTTCCACTACTGGCTTGCTAAACTTGTCATATCTGTCATATGCCTTATAATCTAACTTAAGACTAGGACAGGCACAACTTCCAACCCCCGGCCGTCAATTTATCAATGTGAAAGTGTAAACTTATATAATAATCAAATACCTATTGTTATAGTAAAATACTTATCTAGTGTAGTACCTTAATCATTCAAAAATGGCTACTTTGATCCATAAGAATTGTCAGTTACCCCATCTTGAAATTGAAACCCAACAGGGAATCACACTTAATTGGTCCTACCAATGCAAGTTTATAATTGGTCCTACCAATGCAGGTTTAGTAGGGAAGAATTTGAGAAATGACAAGTACTGGATGATGTGTCTGTTCTATAATTAAGTATATAGCTTATGAGTGGATATTATCAGTTGGCTCAGAAAGTTTACGATAAATACTCTAAGTAAAATGAATTGAAACCCATTGAATAAGAAAAAATTAACGTAAATTATTATAATCACGGACAAAACTGAGCTATCTGTCTCGTTAGAAGAGAGCCCTTAGCGGAAATTAATGATGTCATTTCATAGATAAACTTTTAGTTCAGTAATAAAATTTGTTCGTCATTTTAATGAACAAATTCCTTTTATTTAAGGTAGTAAACATCAAAATTACTTAATGGGGTATTAGATAAGTGTTACTGCATTGAAGGTAATGGAGTTGTATGTCTGATTTTCATGAGAGAAAGTTTATTTAAAGCCATCACTTCTATAAATAAAGATATAGTCAAATAGACTTATGTTTTACTAATAAAACATATCTCAAAAACTAAAGTTCAATTCTGAGGGGTGTTGGTGAATATGTTTATTAGTAATTTTGTGATAAGTAAACCTGGCTTTCTCCATGTTACTATCGTTACTACAGTCTTACTAGTAGATATGTGAACAGTAAACCTCCCTCCATGTTATTATCGTTACTACAGTCTTACTAGTAGGTCTGTGAACAGTAGACCTCACTCCATGTTATTATCGTTAATACAGTCTTACTAGTAGGTCTGTGAACAGTATACCTCGCTTCCTCCATGTTATTATCGTTACTACAGTCTTACTGGTATTTCTGTGAACAGTAGACCTCACTCCATGTTATTATCGTTACTACAGTCTTACTAGTAGTTCTGTGAACAGTAGACCTCCCTCCATGTTATTATCGTTACTACAGTCTTACTGGTAGTTCTGTGAACAGTAGACCTCCCTCCATGTTATTATCGTTACTACAGTCTTACTAGTAGTTCTGTGAACAGTAGACCTCCCTCCATGTTATTATCGTTACTACAGTCTTACTAGTAGTTCTGTGAACAGTAGACCTCCCTCCATGTTATTATCGTTACTACAGTCTTACTAGTAGTTCTGTGAACAGTAGACCTCCCTCCATGTTATTATCGTTACTACAGTCTTACTAGTAGTTCTGTGAACAGTAGACCTCCCTCCATGTTATTATCGTTACTACAGTCTTACTAGTAGTTCTGTGAACAGTAGACCTCCCTCCATGTTATTATCGTTACTACAGTCTTACTAGTAGTTCTGTGAACAGTAGACCTCCCTCCATGTTATTATCGTTACTACAGTCTTACTAGTAGTTCTGTGAACAGTAGACCTCCCTCCATGTTATTATCGTTACTACAGTCTTACTAGTAGTTCTGTGAACAGTAGACCTCCCTCCATGTTATTATCGTTACTACAGTCTTACTAGTAGTTCTGTGAACAGTAGACCTCCCTCCATGTTATTATCGTTACTACAGTCTTACTAGTAGTTCTGTGAACAGTAGACCTCCCTCCATGTTATTATCGTTACTACAGTCTTACTAGTAGTTCTGTGAACAGTAGACCTCCCTCCATGTTATTATCGTTACTACAGTCTTACTAGTAGTTCTGTGAACAGTAGACCTCCCTCCATGTTATTATCGTTACTACAGTCTTACTAGTAGTTCTGTGAACAGTAGACCTCCCTCCATGTTATTATCGTTACTACAGTCTTACTAGTAGTTCTGTGAACAGTAGACCTCCCTCCATGTTATTATCGTTACTACAGTCTTACTAGTAGTTCTGTGAACAGTAGACCTCCCTCCATGTTATTATCGTTACTACAGTCTTACTAGTAGTTCTGTGAACAGTAGACCTCCCTCCATGTTATTATCGTTACTACAGTCTTACTAGTAGTTCTGTGAACAGTAGACCTCCCTCCATGTTATTATCGTTACTACAGTCTTACTAGTAGTTCTGTGAACAGTAGACCTCACTCCATGTTATTATCGTTACTACAGTCTTACTAGTAGTTCTGTGAATAGTAAATCTCGATCTCCATGTTTTCATCGTCACGGCTAATTTTCGTTAAATCTCAAGAGTTTAGCTGTTACTTGAAGAACACCAAGCACAATAATAGATAAACAAGCACAGGCAATAGCTTTCAGAAATAAAATACAGCCTGTATTTGGTAGGGGAAAAGACTAAACATAGATTTGGTTATTTCTTAAGGCCCCGGCAACGCTGACTACTTCAACTAGTTCTATATGTTTAAATCTCCAGGTTATTCTATTCCAAAATAGTTCCCAGAACCCTAAAAAACCAATGTCTATCAATTAATATAAATGAAATCGCGAACACCGAATTATGTATAATTTTTTCCTCTTTCCACTCCATCTTACTACCTGTCCAGTTTAGACACATATATTTACTAATTACACTAATTAACTAGGGATAAGAGAGGTTGAATTTAGAGAAATTAGAGGGAGAGTAGTTAACTATTTTGGAAAAAACACCCATAGTGCACTCGACCGAGATTTGAATCCTAACTACCCTGTCATCAGTGGTCTAGTATATTGCGGGAGTGTCACCTTAGACCATGTTGCCACTGATAAAGGTCAAAGAATAGCAATATAGTGTTTGGTAAATATTGCTGTAACTTTTAAAACCTATTTATCTTAGAACTTTATTTTTTAAAGGTTAGGTACATATCTCTCGTAATCTCTTAAACCGTTTTTAATATAAAGATATATAAGGTAATAGTGGTTTTTAATTCATAAATACAATTAGTCAAAAAGTTCCCTTGTTGATTTAAGCGGGATTGGGTATCATACATGATTTAAAATTTGATTTATATTTATAAAATATTGCTAAAATATAAAAATGAAAAAAATGCGATATTTTAAACATTTACCTTTCACTATCGCTTGGAATTCAAATGAGTATTTCAGTCAACTTAAATTTAAATACATTTCTTCTAGTGATATTCAAAATAGTAAAAGTACAGTACCTTAAAATGTCAAATTTAAATGGGTATAATAGGGACTAACTAATGTGTCCCTTTAAATAGGCAATTTCTTAACAAGTACTTGGCATATATGAAATAATTAAAATAAATATAATTATAATTTGAAATTTAAAATAGAACTTGATGTCGTCAGCCCAAAACTGAGTCTTACTGACCGAACGTCCACTGTCTGTTAGCAAAGACAGCACTAACATTAGTGGATATAAAGTGTCATCTGGTCAGCACAAAAATCTGTACATCCATTAATATCAGTTTTCTAGACCTGAATCACTACTTTTTCATTCAAATTTCTGCTCATTTATCTTCACAGAAAATCTGTAAGTACTGGGGATTGAACTCGGGACCTCTGTATCCTTAGCCAGGAACTCTGACCACAGTGGTTATCACAAATATTAGATAAATGTCTGTAAAGATAGGCCTACCATAAAACCATGAAACAATAAAAGTTGTTTTTTTAAATTTCAACGCTTTTTTGTACTATCCAAATTGGTGGCCGCGTGATCTAATGCGCTACTCTCACAATAGACTTAACTGCCAATGACGGGGAGATCAAGATTCGAATCTCATTCGGGTGTGTTGAGGGTGGTTCTCCCCTATCCCCCCATGCAAATTTGGGTACACTTCCTCTAAATATAACCTTAATAATCCTTAAAACCATTATCGTAGCTAGTATATAAATTTATAACCGAGTGGGTAGTAATACGCGGTGCTAAAAATAGTACACTTTCGGGCTATACGCTTAGAAACAGGAATAAGGGAGGTTGAGTTAAGAGGAAACTTTCTCAGAGGGAGAGCAGGAAAATATTTAGTAAAAAAATCCCTCATTACAACCGACCATGGTTCAAACCCTGATCTCCCCAGTCTAATGCCCCCCTCTAAAGACTTCTATCCATGGGTTTGTAGTCCTTGATGCGTGGTCCCTAGAAATTATATTTGGGTCCACACAGTTCTTGTTCTTAATCACGTGACCATGCTAACCAATGAGATAGTCAGAGACTTCGTCCAATAAAACTTTCTGAAAGAAAATCAACAGCGATGAGTAAGAGCCAAGCATTCAGTTAATAAATAAAATAAAATAATTATTTATTTTATAAAGCACCACGTTTTACTACCTGTTTGGTTTATAAGATTATGCACGTATTATGCTAATGTGTTTAGGGATTAGGAAGGTTATATTAACGGAAGGGTACCCAAATTTGCATGGAGGGTTAGTGGAAAAACATTTTGTAAAACTTTCCTCAGCTAACCAGATCTACATTCAAAACTCAATCTCCCCATCATTGGATTTTTAGAGTACTAAAAGAGTCAGGATCTACTTGAAGTATAGGTTAAGTGCAATCGATATATATATATTTATTTATTTATATATTTATAAGTAGTGACTCAGGTCTAGAAAACTGAGATTAATGGATGTACATATTGTTGTGCTGACCTGCCCTGTTTCAAGAACAAACTTTGCAACTTTTCACTTTGCGATTTTCACTTTGCAAGAAGTTTTGTGTTTCAAGAACACATGCAAATGCAAAGTGCAAAGACTAAAATTGAAAAGTGAAATGTGCAAAGAACTTTGCCGATTTTTGTGTTTCTGTTTCAAGAAGATCATTCAAATGCAAAGTTGTGTTGTTAGCTTTTCTACTTTTCATTTTAAAGGGAAAAGAAGAAATAGTATTTGCAGTTAGTTGAAAAGCTACAGTTATTGCACAAACTTGAATGCTATTGTTGCAGCTGCAGTTGAGATATTATCTCAACAATACAGTTTAGCCGTAATTGTATTTGCAGTAAGTTCAATCTGAAACATTAATTAAAAAATTGAGTTTTGAAGTGTTTAAAAAATGTTGAGAAGAAGAAGACGACAAGAGCTAATAGTTGACAGAGGTGAGGTTAGAAATCGATATATCAAGAAAAGAATAAATTTTGATGAATATTTTTCAGACTTTCAGTTTAAAGAAAGTTTTAGGTTAATGCCTGAAACCGTGGAATATATTTTACAATTTGTTGGCCCCCATTTGACCAACATAACTGGCAGGAGCAAAGCTCTTGATGCCAGGCATAGAGTTCTATTAGCCCTTCATTGGATGGGAAATGGATCCCAAATGCATGGAGTTGGTGCAATGCATGGAATAAGCAAAGCTACAGTTTCCAGAGTAGTGAGAAGATTTGTTGATGCAATCATTTCTACTATGTTCCAAAGTCATGTTAGGTGGCCAGATGATACAAGTAACATTGCACCAAATTTTTTAAGGAAAGGTGGGTTCCCATGTGTTTCTGGGTGTGTAGATGGTACACTCATTAACATTGATGCTCCTACATTACATGAGGAAGTTTATGTTGACCGCAAAGGGAACCATTCTTTAAATGTAATGGTCATATGTGGCCCAAACTATGAATTTTACAGTGTTAATTCTAATTGGCCAGGAAGCACCCATGACTCAAGGGTATTGAGAAATTCTGCTGTGTGTAGAGTATTTAATGATGGGTGGAGGCCTTTTCCAGGAGCAGTTATTCTG
Source organism: Timema shepardi (assembly GCA_902151425.1). Taxonomy (NCBI): domain Eukaryota; kingdom Metazoa; phylum Arthropoda; class Insecta; order Phasmatodea; family Timematidae; genus Timema; species Timema shepardi. Next base: position 43,797 of record CABFVX010002421.1, read on the forward strand.
GGAGACAGCGCCTATGGACTTAAAGAATGGCTGATTCCACCAATCATTGGATGGGAAATGGATCCCAAATGCATGGAGTTGGTGCAATGCATGGAATAAGCAAAGCTACAGTTTCCAGAGTAGTGAGAAGATTTGTTGATGCAATCATTTCTACTATGTTCCAAAGTCATGTTAGGTGGCCAGATGATACAAGTAACATTGCACCAAATTTTTTAAGGAAAGGTGGGTTCCCATGTGTTTCTGGGTGTGTAGATGGTACACTCATTAACATTGATGCTCCTACATTACATGAGGAAGTTTATGTTGACCGCAAAGGGAACCATTCTTTAAATGTAATGGTCATATGTGGCCCAAACTATGAATTTTACAGTGTTAATTCTAATTGGCCAGGAAGCACCCATGACTCAAGGGTATTGAGAAATTCTGCTGTGTGTAGAGTATTTAATGATGGGTGGAGGCCTTTTCCAGGAGCAGTTATTCTGGGAGACAGCGCCTATGGACTTAAAGAATGGCTGATTCCACCAATCAACAGAAATCCTGACAACAATGTTGAAATAAGATTTAACAGAGCCCACAAAAGAACTAGAAGACTTGTTGAGAATTCAATAGGCATTTTGAAAGAGCGATTTCTGGTTATGAACCACATGTGTCTCCATCCGGTTAGTGCAGCCAAGGTGGTCCTAGCTTGTATAACCTTGCACAATGTTGCTAAACATTTTGCATCAGTTGAACCAGTCTCTTGTTATGGGGTCAACATGGAAGATGAAGATTATAATGATGATGTTTCATTAGAAGAAATCTGTGAAGATCCTCCAGCTGGAGGTGCAATTAACAGACTTAATGGACTTATGCGGTTTTTTGAGTAGAACTTACAAGACAATATAATTGATGAACATTTTTGTTCTTAAATAATTTTATTTCATGTTGCTTTGACAAAGAAATATCAAATTGAACTCTTACAAACAGCACTAGAAATGGTAAAGAAAATGTAAAGACTCATACAACTTCTCATATCAACTAAGTATGTTATTACTTTGCACCAAATCATTAGGCCTATTCACTATACATACACAAATTATACACCATATACATCACTCGTCAATATCACTTTCCTTATTATTACTATCATCAACTTCAATGACACATGCTGGAAGCAAAATAGTCATAGTGAATTTGGATGGCGGTAAATGTAATTCTGTTTCCAATTTTAGGCACTTTAGCTTCATGTAATATATCTCGACATCTAATAGTTCTTCCCTCTTATCTGGTTGCAGTTCCAATGTCTTCATCTTCTTTCTTGCAGGGTATTTAGTAGAAGTGGATGGGTTTGGCTTAAGGTGGAGTTGATCACCTATTGGCGGTATTTGTGGAGGAGTGCATATATTGTGGAGTTGCAAAGTAGGAGATGGCCCTGCAGAAGCCTTGTCAATCTCAATGAATGTTTCTGGCAGCATTAATCCTCCCATAGATGGAGATTCTTTTCCGACAATGTCATAAATCATTTCATCAGATTCATCTGGATGCACCCCTTTTCCACCTCCTGAGCCTGTTTGATCTTTGTTATCTCTCTTCCTCTGAAAGAAAAATTTGTTTAAAGTATCAAATAGGAAATATAAACAAAACGAATACGCAACTACACATTAACTGATATTCGTTGTCATAATCTCAGAGATAAAAATCAGTGCTCACCCTTTTACACTGTTATCTGGATTTTCTCCAAATTACATTTTTTTATCTCATGGTTTTCGTGATAAGTTTATTGTTGGTGCAACAATAAATAGGCCTATAATTCACTTTAACTTCTTTGACACTGGGTATATATCTTGTAGGCCTACTAAAAGTAAATATGGATAGTTATAAAATAGATATAAAGGTGCAAATGCTACCTTGAGTTACATTTTTAGGCTTAAACTATAAGGTATTTACAAACAGAATCACTATGACTACATTTTCATGTATCATTTAACAATACAATAATGTATATATGTTGTTGGTAATGTTTGAAATAAGTTGGCTTTATGTGTTTGTCTAGTTGCTTTGTTGTTGAAAGTTTGACCGTTTGTTAAACTAAAGTAGTGTAGAGGTGAACACTTTCAATTAAAAACATTGTTTCCCTGCAAATAAGGTTAGTTTTGTTGGTATAGGATAGTTTTAAATAATAAACGTGTTACTAATTGAGTATCTAATTTTTTTTATCAATTGTGAATACTCTACACCTTCTAAATATTACCATATTCAATGACATGTGTAGCTTTATGTTAATTTATAAAATAAATTAAATATTTTATGGTTTTTAATATTAGTATTTCATGTTTCATGCTATCTTATAGTGCATATTATTAATGATATTTTATCTTGTGCGGTGGTTTAGGAAAATAATTTTAGAACATTTTATGTGGACTTACCAAAGCACGACATTTCCATAGCCCATAAAGATTGTCTCGGGCGTAGACCCAATCTTTACTCTCGCCAACCAAGCCCAAAGATTTAGCTTTAGCTAACACTTCTTCCCAAGCAGATTGCTTCTCTCTGGCGGTATGAGAATTACTAAATTTACTAAATAAAATTTCTTTTTTACATTTTATTACTTCTAACACTGCTAGTTTCTTTTTAATGCTTTAAATTCTTTTAGACATAATTATTTTTAATTTAATAGAAATGTAACACAAAATGATAACCTATAAATTAACAGATAACTGTACAAAAGCCTAATGCAAAGAACATAGCTGCAAATGCAAAGACTTTTCAAATTAAACTCATCAATGCAAAGAAGTTGAAAAATATTGATGAAACAAAAATACTTTTCACTTTGCAATTATATGTAAAGTGAAAATTGCAAAGTGAAAAGTTGCAAAGTATGTTCTTGAAACAGGGCACTGACGTTCGGTCGGTATTACTCAGTTATGGGCTGACGACATCAAGTTCTATGTTAAATTTCAAATTATAATTATATTTATTTTAATTATTTCATATATGCCAAGTACTTGTTAAGAAATTGCCTTATATATATATATTTAAAGAAAGATTTGAAATCTAAAACTTATAACAATTTGTGTTTTCCTAGAACCCTAAAATGCAATCGATCCTTTCTCTGTAATTGCTGCTTTTAGTCAAATGAGCGCGAATATATTTACTTATTTGTGATTGGTAGTCGGTATAAAATATAAATACTACTATAAAGCCACATGGCTGACTCACTCACTGACATCAATGTTAACCCACTTCCAGATGAGCTAGAAACTTGAAATTCGGCAAACTTCTAGCTTCTAGCCTGTAACCGACGGGAAAATTCCAAAAATTTTAACCCCCGAAAAAATGTAAAAATGTCTGAGCAACTTTAAAGTCTGTGTGGACCTTTCTTTGAAGGTCTCTTGTGGTTAAACGGTAAGACCTATCAAAAAACTGCTCTGGAATTACATTGGTTAACATTCATTTGCAAAGAAAACTCAAAGCGAGTAGTTCTTACAAAGTCAAAGTTGCTCCACCTTTTACGATACAAGGACTTAAAGATCAGGACCATGGACTACGGAATTATGGATACGGAGACTATAGATAAGGCTTAACACGAGAGTGACGCTTTAAACCGCGTGACCACTTAGGCCGCTGACAAGCGAGGTAAAAATGAAGGAAAACTTCTTATTGATTCAATAATTAGGAAAGTAAAAAAGATCTATACGATTGGCCAAGAATTTAATTTAAAATACTTCTTCAAATTCTTGAATATTTGTCTCTGTATTGAATACATTCCACGCTCTGAACAGGGAGAAATTGCTTCCCAGATCAGGAAGACAAGTGGAAGTATATTGGACCTTAAAAATACGAGTGGGTTAAGTTTTGGTAATTTTAGTTCCGTTTGGACTTGAAGCGGAAGTCAGTGAATGTTTTTATTACTACTATTTTAATATTCTCTATTATCAAACGCGACAAAGCATTTAACTTTGAGGTGTCCAATAAATTAATTTTATTTTTTACAACCACATCTTAGTACCCATCCGGGGGACAAACTAGTTTCAACTACACTAATGAAATAGTAATAATGTAGATTAGATGTATCACCATTTGCATGGAGTTAGAGTGGAAAGTCATTTAGTTTTCAAAAATATGCATTCCCGGCTGGGATTCAAACACACGTCATTAGCCAAAGCAAGCCAGAATGATCTTGAAGTTTAGTCCACATGAACACTATCAACTGTTTCCAGCGTGTGGCTGGATTAGTTTAGTAAACGCCTCCATTTTCCTCTATTATTCCGCCACTATTCTTCATTTAATTTATTTCATTATTCTCCTCTCACTTGCACACTTTATTTAATCTGCTCCTCCCATCTCTTTTCTTGAATCCCTTGTGGTCTTTTCCCTACATACTTCATTGCCAACATTTTCTTGGTGTCTTTTCTTTTTCATGTGATTCTGTTGCTCCTCACAAACTTCGTTCCCATGGACACCACTTTCCCAGTCTCTCTTACATTCATTGTCCATGTTTCTGCTGCATGTGTGACAGTGGGTAAAAAGTATGTCCTGTAAAACACTTCCTTACACTTCAAGGTCACTTCTCTTTTCCATAGCAGGTCTCTTATAGAACAACTCTCCCTGCAGTCCTCTTCTCATTAAATCCTCACTACATACCCATCAATGTGTTTGAAAGTAATGATAAATACGTCTAAAATGTTCTACCCCACAGTGGACCTGGCAGGAATTCTAAACCAAACTTTCTTATTAGAGGTGATGTAAATTTATCATCAATAAATGGTAGTTAGCATTGAACTATATTTGTTATTATAAGTTGATTTGCTGTCATACGTTTAGGTTAAATGTATAGCTATACCAGTAATTTTGTGAACAGTAGACCTCGCTCTCCGAATGCCATTATTGTTATTAATGTCTTAATAATATTTATGTGATTAGTATACATTATTCCCTCAATGTTTTGATCAGTATTACAATCTTAGCATTACAACTCACCAAATAGCACAAATGAAATAATATACTGTCACATAAATAAATGAAACATCATGTTTCACCAAAGAGCACAACGTTTCACCTCATTATGTCAGCAGATTATGTTTATTTTAATGGTTTTTCTCAATACTATTTAGGTGTTAGTTTGATATCAATTGTTAATTATGTAATCGTTATACTAATTCACCCCCTTTTTGATAAGCTTTGATTACGGTGTTCATTTATTTTTAGGGATTTTTCGTATTCTTTTCAAAATGGAAATTGTATCTCTTAAAGTGGAAATTTCCATTAGTTTCGTAAACTTGGAGTGCCACTCCCCCCAGTTCCAGTAATTCCCCGCTCCCTCGGGAATTTTAAACTAAATAATTATCTGATTATTTTGATTATATTAGTACTGCCAATTTTATATTCTCCATTTCGAAGATTTGCATTTAAAATAATTGTTTCAAATAAAAGTGTTATTTTTATTTTTATTAGTCCTAAATTTTTACAATGAATATTTTTTATTTTCTGACAGATTGATCAAGATTGTAGAAACAAGTATATGTAAAGTACCATCTTAGGCAAGACCCTGGGAAAATGAGATTGAATACTAAACAGTTGTGCTCAAGTATGAAATCAAATCTAAATTTTGGTGTTTATTTCAAGATAATTGAATTTTATGTTTTTGCCTTTAAGCGAATTTTAGTGTTGAATATAAAATTCCAAAACTTTCTCTGAATGACTTTATTAAACCCTTTGATAGGAAGTTCTATACCAAGTCTTAGCCTGATCTGTAGAATTGTTTCAGCTCTAGGCCATTTAATTGACACATATATAATATATAGACAGATATATTACACCATTGTGATGTTGCTCTTAGGTTGAATGTCGACAAAACCTATAACGTCACACGAAATCTGTGTTCACCGAAATGGACACAAAAATATTTTCTCAAACCCTCTAAATAAAATATATAGACTTGTAAACATATTTTAAAAGATTTTATCTCCCACTTTAAAAAGTCCAAAAATCCATATATTTTATTTGATCACTGATAAATAAGTGCCAAGGAAACGGAAGATAATTGAAATGAGAGCTTCTAATGGATCTTTGTGAAGCGAGCTATGTCGTTTAATAGGAGGGTCACAACATAAATTGTAACGGCATTTACCCACTTCGGTGGCCGCCTGGTCTAGCGCTACTCTCGCAATAGGCTGGACTTTAGATGACGGGAAGTTTAAGGTTCGAATCTGGTCGGGTGTACAGAGGGTTGTTTAAAAAAAAGGAGGTATCCATTCTCCCTCCACGCAAATGCGGGTACCATTCCTTTAAATATAACCTCTATAATCCCTAAAACCATTATGACAACTAGTACATAAGCTTATAACCTGAACTGATAGTAAGACGGGGTGCTAAAAAAATGTAAAAGCAATTGTATTTTACTCCCTCCGTGTTGGTTTTTGGAATTTCTTCTCGACTTTTCTATCCCCTTAAGCTGGGCTTGTGTAAAACGCGAGTAAATGAAAGTATTTTTGCAGTTTAATGGCAAAACATTTTTTCACCAAAATAAATAGCATACTACTCCAGTAGAAACATGGAGTTTAATTTTCTCCACATGATGACCTCAAAAGTCGTTGAATATCTGTCAAGGGTGTACTAGAATTTAATGACGACTTTTTATCTTCATTTAAAAAAACTTGTCATCTAATGCTATTATGCTCGTTAGTTATGACAGCTATTCACCGTTAATATCACCATGTGAAGAAAATTAAGTTCTATGTTTGTGCTAGAACTATATTTAATTTATTTTGGACAAAAAAAGTTTGGATATAAAAACTGCAAAAAAACATTTGACTTTTCTCGCGCCCCATTTCACCCCGAACTTTAGGCAACCCTGATGTTGCGCCTTAGACCAAGTGAACTCGGGTGTAAATGCACTTATAGTTAGTTCTCAAACAGACATGAACTAATGGATTCCAACCAAAGTTGGTCCACGCGCAGGGGGAGGGGGAAACCCTCTTGTTTATAGTAACGTTATCTTCCCCCTCGCTAACAATCTGGAGCTGTAGGAAGTCTTCACTTTACACAAATACGCTCTCTATGAGGTTTGCCGCTCAACAAGTTACATGACTCATTCAAACTAGACTAATTAGTCTTGCGTGCTTCTACAAGGAACATATTTGTTAATACAGGATGGAGCCGAAATTAATAGGCGATTAATAACTTGAAAACTCACACTTTAATTGAAAGTAAATATTCACTAGCTAAATAAAATCAAAGTACATACCACACTTTTTGAAGATAATGTCACTAGGGTGAGCTCCGCCAGACGTCAGACAAACCTCAACACGTTGTCCATCCAATCCCTCAGCACAGATCATCTAATTGTTTCTGACCCATCCTGTATATCATCTTATTTTCTATGTTAGACGTTTTAATTACATATTTTACTCTAGCATATAGAGTAAGTATTGCAATCTCTAGCAGTTTTCTACGTCTAGATTATGATGAATAATTAAGTTTTATATGCCCCCGAACTCAAAACACCGGGTTTTGCAATTATTATTCTGTATGTACCCAGTATTGTCTGTACATCCCTGTGGCTAAAGACTAAACGGTTTTAGTACATTTTTTTAAACCTAATATTTTAAATGTTATATGATTATACAATTAACCATATTTAATTATTTTTATTATGGTGACCTGGCGGTCTAGGGGTATGGTGTCAGACTTCTGTGCTGGCGGCCGGGGTTCAATCCTCGATCCCGGCACAGATTTATCTGATTACCAAACCCTTCCTTCCCCTCTGACAATACATCTTATGAATGTGGGGAGTGCCAGGCCTCCACCGTGGTTCGGATTCCACGTTAAACTGTAGGTCCTCCATTTCATCTCACAATATTCATCTCACAATCACCCTACCATTACACATTAGCGTAATTGCGTATAACCCGAACGGGTAGTAAGACGCAGTGCTAATAATAATATTAATAATTTTTATCTTGTTCACAAATTAAGAGTGGTTTACTAATAACTGACTTTTGATCATTTTAGGAGGTTTTTGAAAATTGCGTTATGGTTTTTGTTAAACCCTCTTAGCATAAGTTTTTTTTCCGGCAAATACCATTGCGCGAATAAAATACCATTTTTTGAAACATAGGTAGTTCTTTCGTGAATAGTTATCAAAGTATTAAGCAACATGTATAATGTTGTGTAGTTTTGTTAGTTGGGTTAGGTTATTATTTTTTACTGGTCAATATATTATTTTTTAATATCAAAATATTTTCTAGAATTCAATTTGTCTGGGTGAAAATACTATGTAACATGATTTGTTACTACAGTTATTCTCATAATATTTTCATACATATAAAAAAATTACAAACATTTATTAATATTATCATTAAGATCAATATCTAATATTTTGACAGCTTAGCTCAGTCAGTAGCGTGTTTTTATACTGAGATAAGAGTTCTGAATTCGATTCCCAACATGGACGAAAAATGTATATACATACATATATACGTAAATATATATATTTTTTAACTTTTATAACACTGAAGATTAAGTATTGCGACCGTAAAATAATCTAACACGAGATGTTGATGGATGTTGAGTGTCAACGTTTCATAGCCCTGCTGAACCCTTAAAAGTGGTTTTTTTGCAATGCCCTTTGTGTGTCTCTTTAACCCTAAAATAAAGAGAATTGTAATAATAATAATAATAATCGACTTTAATGGCGAAGTTAAGGCTACTGCCTATTCTTACACTTAACCAATAAAGGGCAAAAAGAGAAAGAATCGACTACCTCAAAATTGGCACTAATTGTTTTGATTAAAATTAGTATCCAGGTGTTGATAAGCTTATACACAAAATGGATGTATTCATTTTCCAATGAAAATGACTTTTAGGGTACTTCACAAAAGCGGAAATTTCCTTATCTCCGCAAATATTTGAGTTACTAAATAACTTACCACTGCAAAGTTGTAGTACCATTAAAAACATTTTTCTAAATTTGAAATATAGTTTTATAGAACCAATAATATTTGAGATATTGGAAAATATATTATTACAATTTTGTGAGATTTTGTTGTAAACATATACTAAAGTTTTAACGCAATAATTCTCCAATGCCATAGAGTAATTAAATATGAGTAAGTCTCTCAAAAATATTGTTATATTTCCTTTAACCTCCTAAGAGAAATGTTTGTACAACAATTATCTATATCTATTTTAGATTCACTAGTCAATATTTATATTTTGTATTGATCAAAATTTATAAATGAGGAATTTAATAGCAATGCGGTGGCATGAAGATTTGCAACACCTAATAAAATGTCAAAAATGTTAACCGGAAGTCGAAATATTAATCCAAAGTGTTGACCCTTGTGTACTCAATATTGATATATTTTATCGGTCCAAACATACAAATGAGGACATTAGTTCTTTAAAAATAAATTAATAAAATTAAAACCAGTATCAAAAAATGTTTTACATAGGTATAGTGCAATTTATGCTTGTGTTTGTTTGTGTATATTATTTCGTTTCACATATATTACGAGTTTTGAGTAAATATCTCAATTTTTTTAATAATAGATAGAAAAAGTCCGTGTGGAGTTCCGTACCATTTATTTCCCTTTTTATTCAACGAATAAAAATTATTTTTATATAGGTCTATTTATTATATATTTATAGAAAACACTTTTAAAATAAGTATAGGCCTATATAAATTATGTGTATAATAACAATATTAATTATAATAAATGACTAATGACTAAATTTAAATTGTAGTAAATTTATATTACCTCCATTCATTATTCCATTTATTCCTTCATTCGTACAAATATTAGAACCTTTGCTTGTAAACGGTTTTGTTTGTTATGTTTGCAAAAGCATGAAGCACTAGATTCGCCTAAAGATAATATTCCGTTTGAGTGAATTTTGAAAGCAGTCAAACCAGTCAAGTCCCAAACTGTTGGAAGGTGTGGGTGGGGGGTGGAGGGTTTATGCCTTCCACGCTTGTGATGACGTAAATGTGAACGAACTGGAATAAGATTAGTATTTATGAATTGGGATGCTTATAAGTTATAAGGGTGGATCTTTTATTATGTGTATCAAGCTAATTCTGATATTTTGGAGGATTCCCATTTGTTGCTAAGTGGTGTGGTGAGGTTGACCTAGGTGGTTTTGAGGTAAAGTACTCCGCTCAGGACCTGGTGTTCGCGGGTTCAAACCCGGCTGGAGACGACGGGTATTTCTTGAGCGATAACAATCTGCAGTACCCCCTCCTTCAGATAGGAAGTAAAGCCATAAGTCACATTTCAATTGTGGCATGTAAATATTTGAAAATACCTTCCCTGGCAAAATTAGTAGGCCCTTTCGCTATCGCTTATAGAAATTCTCGTGTGCTGATATAATCAGTCGCTTCTTAAAGTGCACGTTAAACACTTCAAATAAATAAAAAAAAATGAATAGTACTGTTGTGAGCAAGTATGAAATAAGTTTTTTACAAGACTGAAGGAGTGAAGTGCCCGCCATTAATTTTGTCATAAACTTTTTAGTTTATCAAATTATTTAGGAATGAGGTTCTTGTATTTAAAATGGGAATGTAGGGGACGCAAGAATTGGTCAGTGTTTTTTTAAAGTTTTTTTTTATCAAAACATTTATTTGGTCAAAATAAATATAATATTACTTCAGTACAATTATAGAGTTTAATTTTCTTCACATGGTGATATCAACAGTTGTTGAATATCTGTTGAGGGTTTCCTGGAATTTACTTTCCAGCGTAAATAATGACCCGTTCGAGCCGGAGTCAAGAAGATTAGTTCCTTCAATTAATCAATTCATCCTTGCTTTCAAAGATCATTTTACATTCAACGTTTCAATAATAGTTTTCCTACAAACAGTTTACACCGTGTTCATGATAAATTTACCTTGCTCAGCTCGTTTTTCATTAGTTTTTCATTTTTTCCACAAATATTTTCTTTCCAACCACACCCTTGTTAGTTTCCATCTCCCAGTTGTAACAACACTTTGTGTTCCACACAACAACTTTGGCAAGATTGTTTGTTTATTAATCATCCTTTTAAAATTCATTAATATAACGGTAATTATCAAGATTTTTGTATATTATAATTCTCAAGTTTTTCTCCTGTTTCTTTAATCCACTTCCCAGTGTCCATGATTATGCTATTTTATATATCGAAACATGTCAGAAGAATATAGATCAGCATACTTCTAATGGCTGATTATTACAAGGAGCAATGGGACTGGAACAAGATAAGGCTTAGATTTAATACATAACAGTAAAATTAAAATTATTATATTCTTCAAATCGTTGTAACAAGAACATTTTCATCACTTTATTAAACTTCATTAGGAGATACTAACCGACTAATTCAATTTTATAACCTATTTTACAACAGTGTTAATCTTTAAACTTTGTTTTCGTCCTTAATTTATTGTACCCAAGTTTTGTAACTAAATTTTAATATGTTATATGTGTACCTTAGACTTGTAGTCCACCCATGTTTTTATTCAAGTAATGAGGTTATATCAATTTGTAGATAGTTTTTATATATTACATTTTGTTGCTTATTAAAAGAAAAATATAATCAATTTTTTAAATATTAAAGTTAATTAATTTATCTATCAATTTTAAAACCATCTAATCCATTAAATTGAAAATCTGTATATTTTGTTATAGCTATTACTGAGTTTTCTATCTAAGTTTTAACTTTATTACCACTCCTTACTTTAAACTACTTTAGAATGTTTTCTAAAATGTTATACTGTGATTTTGTGGACTATGACTTGACTTTTGAACTCGCTAGTAAATTACAAAAATTTCAAAACATGTGTGTAAGATTTATTCTCGACTTGAAATCCCGTGATCATAGTTGTATATAGTATGATAAACTTGATTGTTTATGACTTTATAATAGGAGGCATCTACATTATCTTGTAATGACAGAATATCCTCACTTCTAGTTCCTATTCACGCTCATCAGAACCTCTGTACCCACTCACGTGACACCCACACACTTTCTATCCGTATTCACACATATAACTCCTATTCTCTCTATGTGACTGTCACTGAAGCTCGTTCCTGGAATGTTCTTCATTAAGATTTTAACAACTCTCACTGTAAGGTGTTTTAATAATAATCTTGCTCAACGTATACTAGATGGCTTAATCGTCAATTTGAATGGGAATGTATAGGTACAGTAAGAATGTATGTGAGTTTATTATTATTATTACTATTATTATTTATAGGTGATGTATTTAATGACGTTGGAGATTTCAAAGCTAGTTTGCAAAGCGTGTTTCATTTTAACTTGACGCAACTAAGCAGTCCAAGCACTATCACACTTAGACACCAATGTACAAGATAGAAAGAGACGGAACCAAATTAAAATTTCATCCTGAGAGGGCTTTTGTCTATGTCCTGATAATCCTCCTACCTTTCCTTTGACGAATTTACACATTCAATTTAATATTTTCGTCTTGAAAACTTTGATTTGATTTTAAATTTTACCTTTTACTTGTTTCCTATGCTAGGTAGACATATGCTACAACGTACTTTTTTAATATACAACCTGGCAGGAAGACTCCTACAGGTAATTTTCATGAATAATCTTAATAGCCTAAGTTGTAGAGGATTTATAAAATATACGTTTGCAAAAAAAAACTACTAAAGGATGAACAAAATGATTGTTCGATACTGTAAGACTAATTTTAGAATTACTTAAGAATTTATGGTTTTGTCTCAAGGTAAAAATTTTTAAACACGCTGAGTAAAATGAAAATTCATTAAAATGAGAAAAACTATCTTGACCTGGCGTGACGTCATAGGTAGGCAACATCCTTAATCTAAATAGTTACTAGATAATATTATCAACATGGTTCACTTTTTAACTTATTTGCTAGATTCATCATTCTTAGTTATGGATATTAAATATACATTCATATTATATCTGAAATGGGAATATGTGTTGTACGATTGTGTGTTTTATTTTATTTTGTATTTTCTTAATTATTTCTGATTTCTTCTTAAATTTTATTTTAATATGTCCATAAACATACAGTTATGTGAAAAGCTATATTCTCAATATTTTACTATTATTAATATCATTATTATCAAGCAGTTCATCTTAATTAGTTTTTAATTAAAATATGGCATATCAGAATTATTATTTGAAAAATGGAAAAGAAATACTTGGATATCTTTGAAATGTGGTGCTGTAAAAGACTTAAGAAGATCAGGTGGGTAAACAGGGTGACAAATGAAGTCCTATAAAGAGTGAGTGAGAAGAAATACTTTGGATGTGATTCTTTGGTAAAGGACAACTGGATTGGGCACATCCTTAGGAGGAACTGTCTTCTGTATGGCGTCATAGAAGGAACGTATTAGGGAAATAGGAGCTCAGGATTAAGAAGAATTCAAATATTGGATGACTTGAAGAAACGAAAAAAAGTCTGGGAGCTGAATGAGGAGGAAGAGTACAGGGTGCATTGGTGGGCTAAGTTAACTGGCAAAAGGAATTGACCTGTCGTTAGAAATTTAGTAAGAAAAGGCGCTGGCTTTAGCTTTGCTCAAATAGAGACGATTATATTATTATTAATAAAGCGGTTACACTTATTATAAAATCAATCTTCCTCATCCTTAACACATCAGCGTAATTAGTACATATGCATACAGCGTACAATTCGAACGGGCAATAGGACGCCGTGCTATAAATAAGTTTTCATTTTTTTGTAGGTCATATACTTCTATAACCAGTAGGTCTACAAAATGCACGTTAAATATTCTTATATAGACACAAAATTGTCATTAAAGATTTTAATATTTTCCCACAGTGGCCAACTAACTTCTCAGTAACTGAGAATACCACGAGGACGTCCCATGACCTTGGTTTTCCACATGGGAGAGACTCCAAACCGCAGTCGAGAATATATACGTTTACCACTGCTACTGGTGGAGCAGGGAGGGGAAGAGGGGGAGTGGTTCATTATCACTTCTAATTAAGTTGTGTGGTGGATAGTGGGTGAAGTCTCTCTGTGACTAACTTACAGTTCTCCTTTTGAACCAGAAAATAGTGCCTTGTGGTTTTCATAGACTCTCACATTAATATCTTGAGTGACTCCTGATTTGAAGTGAAATATCCTCACACTGAATTATCGCTTATGGGAATGGCAGTTTTATATATATTCAAATCGTAGTAAACAATACTCAAATATAATAGAATATACTGTTTTTTACGCTCAAACTGCTGTATTTATTGTGAAATGGCAGTTATTAAGCTTCATAACCACTAAAACAATCCTAAAATATCTTAGAATAGTCTATTTTTTTACGCAGTCCTAAAGCTTCCAAAACAACCACTCCTCCAATATTTTAAAATGTTTTTTTGTGACTTTCAAACTGCAGTATTTATTATGTGAATAACCATTCTGAAACTTGAAAAACTAAAATAGCTAGGAGAATGCACTCCGCAATATTTCCCTCGTATATTTATTTCCTGGTTGGATGAGAATTTTTATCTTGCTTTATAACGATAAACAGTGTCGATATAAAATCTAATCAAAATCGCTAACCAAATATTGAGAATTTTTCTTCTGTTTCTGCTCTTCAGTAAACAACCATTCATTTAATGGTTGGATGTATGGTTACAAAAACCCCTCGGGGGTCATTATTGAAGCCCCAGATACCAAGTTTTAGCCCGAATGGTAAGATGGTCGGATCTATACCGAGGTACAGATGGACAGACAGATGGCATTGCGAAAATCACTTGTTTTGTTTACTATTGATTCGACATCTATCAAATTTTGAATTCGATTTTTTGACGATTACAATAATTTCTCTATGAGGTTTAGAGAGAAAGTGAAAAGTTAATATTTTTTTATGTCCATCTTATAATTAAATTAAAAAAAGTAATATTTAAGTTTTGCTTGAAATATTTTAAATTCCCTTTGTTTATAAAATAAAATAATGTATTAAATAGCCAAGCTACTATGATAGGTGAAGCATTTAAGCAAAGACACCAGAAAAATAAATGGTTCGGTGCACGCCACAGAACTTCTTTCGTTTTTATATTAAAATAGACATGTACTAAAAACTCGTACGATTTGTGAAACGAAATTATATATATATATATATATATATATATGAATGAAATAATATACAATGTTACAGAAAAATTGAGAAAAGAGAAATATCTTTGTCCACCAAAAACATAATAATCAAATTTATTTTCAAAGAAATTAATTAAAAAGTATACATATATATGTGCTTATAGCTAATAAATTATTGGGTTTATAAAAATATATTTCTAATAAAATATGTTAAGTGGTCCTACTAATATTTTGTAAAATTTAATAGTTGTGGATAAATGATGAAAATTGGAAAATTTCTTCCTTGTAAAGTACGCTCTAAGTCATTTTCTTGAGAAAATGAGAATTTCTATCTTATTTATAGTAATAAACATTATCTAAATATAACATTTAATCAAAATTGTTCTATCAAAATTTGAGAATATTAATGGTTTTCTCCATTAACCCTTGAGTAAGATGCCTTTAAATTTAGGGTTAGATATCTAATTCCTAAAACTCCTTGGGGGACCCTAAGAAAACCCCAAATAGTAATTTTTAGCCCAATCGTTAAAATAGGTTCGGCTCTTGGACGAGGTGCAGACAGACAGACGGCATTAAAAAAACTACTTGATTTTGTTTCAAAAGGTCATTCATTAACCATCTATATTTATAAAAATCTCTATTTCGATTTTTTGAAGATCACAATACTTTCTCTTTGATTTGTAAAGAAAAATTAAAATCATTTTAGAAAAAAATTGCTTCGTAAAAAAGTTATTTTGTTTTTAGGTAGAAAGAGAACATAGCCAGTTTTTTTTTTTAGCACCGCGTCCTACTAACCATTTGGGATACACACTCAATTATTTTTAATTCGTTGGACGTCTTAAAGATTATCTTAATGTCAACATTGTTAAGTGAAAACCTAAAAAAATTTAAAGTAAATTTATTCTAAAAAAATAACACTTTTGCCTAAAAGTTTTATTTATTTAACCTCAACTTTTGAAGATATTTTAACACGTAATTTCTTATGACACTTTTCAAAGAACTTTTTATAACATTATATTATTATTTATTAAGCAAAATTCAGTATTATTTGTAAAATTATATTAATAAATGCACAAAATAATTTCCTTTAACATTTATACACTTTTAATGGAATAAAACGTATTTGAATAAGAATTGGTAGATATAGAATACAAATTAAAATATCTTGAAAATTTGATGTCATTAAAAAAAGGTTGTAGGCACAAGTTTTTTTGGTAGGATAATTTTTAATTAAAATAACTATTGGTTTGTGTTTAAGAAAAATGTTTATCATAAATACGTCCACAAAATAAAGAAAAGTTAATGTTGTTCTCTTTCTCCCTTAAAAGCCAAAACATTTTGTACGAAGAAATATTTTCTAAAATTCTTCGTTTTCGGAATATTCTGGTTTCTCAACTTAAATACATCACCATGTATTTGTTAATTACGACTATAGCCCATCTAAATATATTCTTTATATTGAAAAATGACACCTCCACATGTCAATACAAACATATTGGGTTCTATTCCCTTATTTAAGTGTCAATTTTAAGCTTAAAGAAAATATAGATTAATTTTAAAGTCCTCATGCATATGTAGAACATATTTACTGATTGCAGTGTCACAAAATGTGCTCAACTTCTTGGATAAAACACAAGTAAGCTTGATTTCCCCATTTCCTTTGAATCATTTCTAAACACATTTTGTGTCATTTGAAAAAAATAGAAACATAGAACTAGTCACATAACACACTATTGCCTAGGTATGGAGACCTTTGAATCACCCAATAGTTTTAATTTTCACTTGTTTTCTAAGAAACTTGAGGCAGTCAAAATAGAAGAAGAAGAAAAAGAAAAGTGTTTAAGTTTGATTTCTTTCCCAAATTTCTATCCCCCGCCTTCCCCATCCATCATTCCAGCAACTAATTGTAGAAATTTATTTATATAGTTTGGAAAACGTTAGGATGGAAGATTAACAACTTTATTTTAACGTCAACTCTAATTGAAATAAAAACCATATGAAGGTGATATCTATTATTATTATTACTACTATTACCGCGTCTTACTACCCGTTCGGGTTATACGCACTTACGCTAATGTGAAATGGTTGGGTGATTGTGAGATGAAATGAAGGACCTACAGTTTAACGTGGGATCCAAACCACGGTGGAGGCCTGGCATTCCTCACATTCACAAAGATGTCTTGTCAGAGGTGAAGGAAGGGTTTGGTAATCATATAAATCTGTGCGGGGACCGAGGACTGAACCCCGGCCGCCAGCACAGAAGTCTGACACCTTACCCCTAGACCCCAAGGTCACCTATAAACACAATAATCCAACAAATAAAGTAGGTTATAAGATGGTCACAATAGAACATTCTATGATAATTTAAGATAGTTTTAGTGGTTTTGAATTCATATGCATTATCTGACAACTATACAGCTACATTAATAAGGGACTAAACTTTCTCCTAGATTGTCTATGCACAAGGTTTTCACTATTTAGTTGATAACAATCTTTGCTTGTTCCAGATTTTCCGCACAGCTTTTTCACTTTTTAAGACAGAATTAAGTGCAGAGGAACGAAAATTAACTTTTCGTTAAATTAGTTGAGGCAAAGTCATGTAAATGCTGTCCAAGCAGGACAATGGAACTTGATGAAGAAATATATATATATATATATATACACATCCGTTCCACAGCCCAATGCTTCAAAGGTATAAAAAAAAGAATAAAGGGTTCGTGGGTTGGGTGTGATTTAGTATAGGGGGATGGGTTAAAACATTTTTTTGAATCAACGAGCTTAGGTTTTTGGTTATTTTTTTCTTCAATACAACACCCATTATTTAAAACGTGCAGTTTAATGTTCCAAATATAGAAATATCCTAGTAAATATCTATAATATTTAATCACTGCATCCTACTACTTGTTCAGGTTATACAAATATCTACTATTTACGCTAGTGAGTTAAATAACAAAAAGGTTGAATTTAGAGGAAGTGTAACTAAATTTGCATGAAAGTAAAGTTGAAAACCATTTTGGGAACACTACCCTCAGTACGCCTGGCCAAGATTCGAGCCCCGATCTTCCTGTATTGGCAGTCTAGTCCAACACTAAAGTGAAGCCTTAGACCATGCAATTTTCTATTTAATCCTTCCCATGTTTTTTCAGGGTTCTCCAGACACCATAAACTTTTGGGATTTCCCGATTTTCTTTGTTTTTCTGGTGCCTGGAAACCCTGAAACAAAAGTACTTATATATATATATTTGTAACTATATCTCTTGATTATATATTCGTATTTTAGTATCATTCAGTGATAACTTATTTGTTTTTAAAATCTTTTTGAGCCATATAGTTAAGTGTAGTGAAATATTCCTATTTTATTATATATTGAGCAAGGCTTATTATTTAAAGTAATTGTTTCTAACTACTCTTGATTTAAAACCATTTTCACATAATTCTCCATTAAAAACAAAATTGATTGGGTGGTTTACTTTATAAAAACAGCCGCATTAGCATATATATACAAACACACACACACAAACTAGTGATACTGTGGTATAAAGTATCACTCTTGAACTAGACTGGTATGCTGCTTCAAGCGAGGTCTGTGATTGAGTCTTTGTAGGGTAAATTAACGGTGCTTTCCTACTGATCTATCAATATAAATTTCCCATTTTGTTTCTACACCAATGATGGTGGACTCACTTTAAACTACTTATTTTATACTTATCCCATAGAAGAATAAACTAATTAGGCCACACAGTGGATAGAATTAATTATAAAATATAATATTTAGCACCGCGTCTTACTACCCGTCCGGGTTATACGCTTTAAGTACTAATTACTCTAACGGATTATGAATTAGGAAGGTTGTATTAGAGGAAGTGAACCCGCATTTGCGTGGAGGGAGAGTGGAAAACCATTTAGGAAAAACCACCCCCAGTTCACCCGACCGAGATTCGAACCTCGATCTCCCCGTCCTCAGCAGTCGAGCTCAACACGACAAGCGCGTTAGGCAACTACGCCATCGAGGCGGGTAATTATAAAATAAAACTAAATAACTATAGAGAAATTAACAGCAATGTGTATGTTTTAGCAGTTAACTTATTATAAAAATCTAACAGCAAGGTTTAAATGTTTAATGTTATATATTCATGTATCAAGTTTAATTTATTTATTAGGTATATAGTACACCACGCTAGCAACACGTTTATATAGTATACGTTTATTCTCCAAACAAACTTTGATTAGATAAAATTTGAGATTATTTTCACTGTTGAGGTATTTTCACTGGGACGTCTGAAGAAGTATTTTAACCACCGGGTGCATGTGCTGAGATTAAATCCCCGCTTAGTTACCTCGTAAATTAACAAAGAGCTTTGAAGAGATTTATTGACCAAAGAACTCGTGTAAACGAAGTAGTGGCTTATAGTTACTTAAGACATTTAGTGATAAAATAATTCCCTTTATTTAACAAAATATAATATAAGAAGAGTTGTATTATTATATTTATTGGGTCCGGGGTTCAATCATCGGTCCTGGCATAGATTTATCTGATTGCCAAACTCTTCCTTCACCTTTGACAAGACGTGTATTAATCACAACTTGTGAATGTGTGGAATGCCACGCCTCCATACCATGGTTCGGATCCCACGTTAAGCGGTAGGTCCTCCATTTTCATCACACAATCACCCTACCATTACACATTAGCGTAAGTGTGTATAACCCAAACAAGTACTAATATGCGGCGCTAGGGGTAATAATTATAATAATTATAATAGATATTTTTTTTAAATTTGGAGTAATACTTCTTAAGGTGGGAGTGTGGGGAACAAAATTTAAGGTTAGTATTTTTTAAAGTTCTTATACCAAAATAATTTGTTCGACAAAATAGATACAATATTGTTCCAGTGGAAGCAAAGTGATTACTTTTCTTCAAATTGTGATATCAACAGTTTTTGAGTATTTGTCAAAGATCTCCTGAATTTGGATGGAATATTTTTCTTTTCATTTGAAAAGTTTCTTATCAAATGCTCATATAAAACATTCAATAAAAGCTTAGTTTATCATATGTAGAAAATTAAACTCTATGCTTGTACTGGAGTAATACTTATTTATTTTGTCCATCAAATAATTTGGCTATAAATACTGCAAAAAACACTTCCTTTCTTGGTTACCTAGTTAACCAAACCCTGGTGACCGTTAGAAGAGTTCCCCATTCGGGAGAAATACCCATGATACGAGATGGAAGTCGAACCCGGAATGGTAAAGTGCATTGACCACTATACCGTGGGGTCGATTAATGTAAGCCTTATCAAATGACCTTGGCAGGCCTGACTGAGACCAGGCAATCACTAAACCGGGTCTATTCCTAGGTTATTTGCATATTATATAGTCTACTAATTATGATAATGAGTTAAGGATGAGGAAAGGTACATTTAGAAGAATTATATCAGCATTATCATGAAAGGAAAGTGGAAAACCATTTTAGAGAAAATACTCAGTATACCCGACAGGGATCCAAACTTCGATCTCCCTGTCATTATCAGTCCATTCAAACACAGGAGTGATGACTTAGACCATGCAACCACGAAATTAAAGTATATTCCTATGTTATTCAGCTTGTAATTCGTATGGTTGAATCAGAAAGGAAACGTTAAGAAACTCGGTAATTGTTTATGATATAACATGTAATAAAATGTATTCACCACACTGTATTTAAATAACGAACAAAATGCCCCACTCTAATATAGTACCTTGTTAGTATTCATGCGCCATACTGTATTTAAATAACGAAGAAAATGCCCCACTTTAATTAATGTAGTACCTTATTAGTATTTATGAAAATTTATATTATGTTTACAAAGAAAGCCCAAAGATCCTGAAACGAGAAGACAAGAGTAAACACAAATGAAAGAGAGAAATAAATGGAAAATATTTGCTACCTCAGGGAAGAGAACATCTGAATGAATTTGCGTTAAAATATTCATGTGAAATAATAGGGAAAAAAAGTATCGTTGTTGTTTGTAAATAAATATCCCGTGTATAAAAGAAGGTACATTTTATGTCTAAAATGTATTGTAGCATTCAGCGACATGAGTGTACAAATAAAAGGGATTAAACTTACCCCATCATACTGCAACTGATGTCAACAGGGAACACTAACGCGAGTTACTATCAAAACACACCCACTCAGCCGCGCGTTGGATATAATACTGAACCCCGATTGCGCAATCGTTTCTATGCCAAAGATCTTAGAGACAAAGATATTATGTTGTGAAGATGTTCTACTCACCTCTATTTTAGGAGGAGCTTTGGACTGAAAAGAACCTTCTCGATGTATATTCTCATGCGCGTGGGTAATTCCCAAATATTCTATCTGTGTCCCCCACCTCTTTTTTCTGTCGTTCTTTTTCTGGGTTGCGTTGAATATATAGTGGCGTCTGAGCGATCAGACGTGACTCTTGGACGTGATCAAATCGGGAGCAGGAGAAGCTCTAGCTTCGAGTAATATAAAATGTAAGGTAAGAATTTCCTTTCGGCTTCATTAATATTTCTTATTTATATCATGTAAACTTCTTATTCAAAATTCTTTTTCGGTAATTTAATATTAAATTTATAATAATTGAAAATACGCTCGACTCCACTTCTAAGTCGATTAGTTGCACGATCAATTGAAAATACGCTCGACTTCACTTCTAAGTCGATTAGTTGCACGATCAATTGAAAATACGCTCGACTCCACTTCTAAGTCGATTAGTTGCACGATGGAGACACTTGTATCAATGATCGATCTTCTTTTTTGGTTCTTCGATAAATAAAAAACTATCGACTATAAACTTTAGGATGTTTACGATATGTTACCATTGACAAGAGACGATTTTGAATCTCATGAATATTGTATTATTCGGTCTGTTGATAATAAATTTAAATGTGTTTATGGGTTCAGAAAAGCTTCTAAAATTATATGACAGTTCTTTTATCCATGACGTCTTAACGTTAACTTTTTCAATTTATTGTTGTTATGACAAAAGGGTATAATTGTTAATAATAATAAAAAAAAGTAAATGTTTGGGTAGAATTCTAAGTAAATATTATGTGGATAGTTAATTTGTTGTGTAGGTCAATATTCTAAATGTTTGGGAGAAATATTTTGTACAATTATCCAACTAAGGAGAAATCTTTTGATGATCTAATTTCTTGTAACTTATGAACTCGTAACTAATTTTCTAGATATTGTTTTTTAAGTGATCAATGCCATTTTACAGTATTGGGTTAATCTATGATAATGGCGATTTTTCTAAAATATTAAAGTATGTTTAATAATATAAACCATGCTGGTTTTCCCTAAATATATTCATATATTTATTGCTTGCATACGCTAATGATGTCTCAAATATTTCGTAAATGTTAATTTTGTCATATTATATAAATTATATATTTTCTCAAAGGATTGATTGCCTGTTAAATAAATACCAACTTGAAAACATTTCCTATTCTTATTCATAACTTTAATCCACCATATCCTAGGTATTTATTTTATGTTGTGTTATTGACTGAGTCTTTATTCTGGAGTACCTTTTTTAGAGATTAATCTTCGTTCTTTTAACTATCTCTGGAGATAGACCGTTCTCTTATTAAACTCTGCAAAGGGTGGGAGTTGCGGGGTCTGAGTTTTGAATGTTTGTTCACAGACAATCAAAGCAAAGAACTCCAAACACTCGCTCCTATTGACCCTTTTTGCCCCGTGTTATTATTGTCATATTTGGACCTCCTGTACTCTTCTTAATCTTTTTAAGGATGGTTCAATATTATTATAAAATTAGTTAAATATTTTGCGGCCAAGGGCACTCATGCGGTTTTTCTAAATGGGGGGGTTGTAATGAATCCCCACCTGCTTGGGGTATGGCCCCCTTCCTCTTTTAAAGGAAATCTCAGGTATTTAATCTTGTTAAAGGGAATTTTATATCATCTAAACATAGTTCTGAGTTAATTATATGAGATTAAAGAGTCAATTTTCACAACGACCAAAAAAAGTTCTTGAAAAATTAACACAAATTTAGTTGTAGCTGAACCCATTAAAATGAAACATATTTTTCATAAGTTTATTGAACCGAACAAAATGAAAAGAACACCGATGAAGAGGGAATGAGAGGAAAACTACATTTTATCGTTTTTGTCTTTAAGAAACAAACAGCCAAAGCTATTATTTTATGCTCTTAGTGAAGATTACTCCATCTAGATATCATGTTCATTATCTTTGTTAACTCTGTTATTGATGATTTTAAATTTTAAAATGCAATTTGCAGCCACATACCAAATACAGGATTTTATTTTCTTGATAAAAATTACAAAAAAAAATTAAATATCACAGAGTAATAAGGGGAGATAGAGCCCCCTTTATGGGCACCCATGTTTGCGCCTTCTATATCCACAGTATAAACATTGGAAAATACTTTGCTATAATGTTAGTAGACTATTATAGTAATAATAATATCATATTACTACTATTACTGGGTCTAACATTCATTTAGGATACACGCATATATTAGGATTACTCTAATAGAGAATGGTGAGGAAAGAAGCGTTTTAGTGGTGATCTAACCACATCTGCGTGGAAGGAGAGTGGGAAAACATTTAGGAAAACCCCTCTCAGTAGAATCTACTGGGACTTGAATCCCAGTCTCTCCATCTATAGTAGGCCAATATAACACGAGAGTAACGCCTTAGACAGTTCGACCACTAAAGTGGATTTTTGTTAGTAGTACCACACATAGTACTATCCGTCCAGGCTATACCTGTTTTAATTATGGTGATTGGAGTAGGAATGGGGGTGGAAGATTTAGAAAAAAATAAAATTTAACCACTTTTTCGAAGTGGTATATTGGGAAACTGGTGGGTAAGGGGGTGGGGTGGTTGAGAAATTACGAAAAATTCAACTTCACTTCAAATATTTGTCAACGCTGACCTATATTCAAAAATAAAATTCCGGATTTGAAAATTACGAAGATTCACGGATAAAAATATAAATAAATTTAAAATGAATAATTACCACATTAAATCACTTTTTTTTCTTCAATATCTTGAATTAATGTTTAAAAAAATCACAGCTGTCAATAGTTGCTTCTTATCGAAATAATACTTTATTTTTCTAATGAAATAAGTAACAAATATTTAAAAATATGTTTCTCTCCTTATCTTGGTCAGAGGTCCTGGGTATAGGTTAAATCCCTGGCGCTTCCCAATTTTCCTGTGAAGTAGTGGGTCAAGGACGGGATAAATTCAGCCTCTTGAGGACAAATGAAGAACCAATTCAATGAAAAATAATCAAATTATATCTATAAAAACTTATATTAATGGCCGGAGGGTTTGTTGTTTGCCCATATGACACTATTTCCTCGGAGGTTGGAACTATCTTCGCCAGTATATTACGGACACTCATAGGGTGTGGTAGAATTGTGGACTGACGTCATATAGTCCTTCAAATCAATTTTGACATTACAGAAACTTCAGATTCTATTTTTACCGTTTTTATTTCCTGCTATATTATTTAAAAGTGATCGTTATTTGGAGTATTTCAGATATATATATATATATATTAATTTGTGAAAATCATGACATTAGGAACTTATTAAATTTATTATGTGTGTGACTTTTTTTATTTTTACTATTGAAATGTCTACATCTCCTACCTCTAATTATAGAGTGTCCAACAGCTCACAGCCTTTTCGGTCAGTGGGTCAATTTTCAAGTAAGTGAAGGAATTTAAAACCATCTAGTTCATAAACATACTAACATTTTATTTTCCTTAAAATATTTTAACCGCCTCAGTGACGAAGTTGGCTAACTCGCTTGTTTCCTGTTTGGCTAGACTGCTTAGAACGCGGACGGGGAAATTGAGGTTCGAATCTCGCTATGGTGAACTGGATTTTATTTAAAAATGATTTTCCACTCTACCTCCACGCTAGTGCAGATTCACTTACTCTAAACTCAACCTTACCAATTAATATCCGATTAGTTTAACTAGTACTTAAGCGTACACCCGAACAGGTAGTAAGACATGGTGCTAAATAAATAAAGAAATAAAAATAAGTGTTTTACTCTCATATATATTAAAATGTTAATTTTACCTCCACTGATGGCTGTGTGACCTGACCTATCAGACTTTAAAAATATTGTAGTGATGATAAAGGAATGTTGAGGATTGACTATCTGTCAACTACATTGAGGATTGTTTCCTACACCTGATTTCCCACCCCCTATTCACGCTGATGTGGGTGCACATTCTTTAACCTGCCCTGCTCATCCTTAGACCTTAGATTAAATAGCCAACAACAGTAGTGTTAATCGTAAAGTAAACCCCAACTCACTTCACAGTTGTATATTAAGTATCTGTAGAACAGAGTAGTCGACTTTGGTGGTCTTGGGCTAAAGTGATCGCCTTTGGACCCGATGCTCGTCGGTTCAAACCCAACTGGGGTCAATGGATTTATCTTGAACAATAAAAATACGTAGCACAACATCCTTTGGAGGGGATTTAAGACCTTAGGTCTCATATCGATTTAGGCATGTAAAAGAATGCTGAAAGGTATTGGAAAATATATTTCCCGGTAAGGTTTGAAGAACTTTTCACATTCGCTCATAAAAATCTAGTGTGGAAGGCAAGGAGGAACTACCACACCTCCTTAAATCATCTAGTACATGAGATTTATATCAGATGGTGTGGGAAGCACTAACCAGCTTAGAACCTGAGTGCATTCACAGTTCTGAGCACATAGAATTCAAATAAAACCAATCTTTTGAGCGTTGACTTATGAGGAAGAAGATTGCAAAGTGATTTTTAAGTCTCTAAACAAAATTACTAGAACTATAGTAAAGTTTAGGTAAGAAATAGAATTTAAAAATCTAACAAAATACATATTCACCCAAAATTGATCAAATTTTACTATATTATTAATATTATTTTATCATGTTTCAAGAGTGGCATCTTCTTACCACCTGAATTGTCGTATTAATAGATTAACATAGATAGATTAGCGTTATAGCTGTCAGATTAAATATTCCTACGAAAATACATCACTATTGCAACATAATAATAATATGATAAGATGGCAATAACAGGGATAAAATTCCAGTTGTATTTAATAGGTTTGTTACTTTATTTTTTAAATTTTTTAAACTTTTAACTTCATGAAAAATTAAGGTACATTTTATTTAAACTTTCACTTTCCTCATCCTTAACACATAATACTGTGTAAATACGAGGAAAAACCAAATGACTATCAAGATGCGATGCAATTTTTTCAAAAAATATTGAAATGTGTAATGATATTATTTTCTCCAAAGAGGTTTTGTGAGCCTCTCAATATTTTATCCAACAGATTAAACTGTGTCGATAGTCTGAAAATGGTTTAGTTTCCCACTATCTTGTATCTTGATGAAATAACCCTAGATCCAAGTCGTCCGAGAAATTGGAACCGTATCGAGAAAAGAAACTCACGTCCCAAATAAATTGAAAATTCTAAAAGATAAGGAAGAATAAGAAGTAGAAGAAGAGTTTCTTAAAACGTTTGCTTGAACTCCACCGTTGTTCAAAAAAAAGAGAAATATATATTACATGATCTCGAAAGGACCATTACGTGAAATCAAAGATTGAAACCTCTCTCAGGCGTACTTCAACCTTTGCCCCTAAACCCCACTCCTCTTTGCCAATAAAAGGGAAATTTAGTTGTGGGGCCACTATTGAAACGGGCTGGAGGTAACCTCCAAAATGTCTCTACGCGCTCTATTGGCCACGGTAGAAAGTTATACCGACAGTTTTGTTACGTGACCCCGTCTTTTCCTCTTTACTGCGATCGCTAGAGTAGTGCATTTTAACTATATTGCTTTTTACTTTTTTTTTGCTGATAAGTTCCTTTTCTTCTAGATTGTCCCCTCTTCCTCACCTTGTCATCACCCCAATCATTCACAAAATCCTACTACCCATCCGTGATTTACGCATTATGATCACGCCACTGAGGCAGGTGTAAATAATTTAGAAATAAATCTTATTTCTTCCGATTTAAGCCAAATTTTTTATTCGTACTAAGGGGCCAGAGAAAATTATAGTTTCTCATCCCCCCCCCTTCCTCCCCACCATCCTTGCGATGGATAATACAGTCCAAATTTAATAGGAAAAGCCTTTTTAGTATATAAAAACATTTGTTTTGGATAAAATTGATAACATGTTATGACGCATATTTTTGTATTATTCTATTGGTAATGAAATATATTATAATTGCCAGCCATAGATCACATGACTTTGCGCATTAATACGTGTAAGTGAATCGTGTACCTTTAGGTCTTTTATAAGGTTTTCCCTATAAAAATTGAACTTTTCTAAATAGGTCAAGTGTGTCAACAGCATTTTAAAATTTATTTTGTGTTCAGTTGTTAGAACAAATCATTGAATTAGCGTTGTAAAAATGACTAAAGATAGGCATTCTCTCGCTTTAATATTAAAATAACCATTTACTAAATAGTCGCAGTATTTCTGAAACGGAATAATAGGTCTATACATACATTTTAGAAAAGAGAAACATCTTTGTCTACCAAAGAGCATAAGAATAAAATTCATTTTCAAAGACCAGAATACAAAAAAATTATAAAGCTCAGAAATTGTTGGTTTTATGAAAATATATTCCAAATACAAGATCTCATCTTAATGGTACTAAAACTTTACAGTTATAAGTTATTTCGTATCTCAAATATCTGCGGAGAAATGGTGAAAATTGGAAAATTTTCCCAGTTTAAAGCCCGAAAAGCAATTATCATAAGAAAATCTGTTATCTTGTTTATAATGATAAACGGTGTCTAGATTTAAAATGTAATCAAAATCGTAATAGTGAATTTTGATAAAAATCAATTTTCTTTCTCTTTGCTCTTCGGTAAATCCCCCTTAATTTTAGTGTTAGATGCCTAATTCCAAAAACACTATGGGGGAGGGGGGGGCTATCAAAAGACCAGATACCAAGTTTTAGCCTATTCGGTAAAATGTTTTTGGCTCTAGCCCGAGGTAAAAGCAGACGAACGGCCTTGCAAAAACACTTTTTTGGTTTCAAGGGGTCAACATTTAACAAAATCTAGAGTTCGATTTTTATTTTTGACGATCAAAATGCTTTCTCTCCATGCTGTCAAGAATATAATATATCAGTTAGTCCGGGATATCCACATATTTTTTACCAATAAGGTAAAGATGAGGAAGATATAAATTATAGGAAAAATACCCACATATGCATGGAGAGAGAGGGGGATAAATTATTTATATATATAAAAAACCTTATTTTACCTGACGAAGATCCAAATTCCTATCTAAATGAGCTTTATTAAATTTATTTTGAGTGTTTTTTGATGAGGTAGTTTAATTTTACAGCTCTCTTTTTATGTTAGTTTGTTGACTTTACTCCTTAAAGTGTTAATTTATAAGGTTAAGATAAAAAAAAGGGGGGAGGGGGGAATCACTTAGCCCAAGCAAGCGTTTCCCAGAGACTAAACCTTTTTTCTCCCAATGTTCCAAATTACTTCTCGAGGTCTCTATCGGATGGCGATCTACGGAGGGAAGCGATTTAAAAGACAAACTTGAAGTTCGCAGGAGTGAGAGTGTTAGAAGAAACCAATGCAGAAAGGAAATAAAACACCACCATTGGTTGAGAAGATGGATTTGCCCCGATCCTGGATCGAGAATAATGTGCTATCTATGGATTTTAATTGATTCCCGCATAGACTAAAATAAGCCTCGTCTATATAATCCGTAAGTTCAGTAAATTTCATTTTTCAGGCCTACCATTAATTTATCAATTAAAAATTTCCCGGATTTTTTTTAGAAAAAATCCCTGTTTTTCCAGACACTTTAAATAATATGTATCAAAATCGTTTCATGATAAGGACCACATTGAATTTTGAAAATACTGAGAAAGTTACATTTCAGAAACATTATAGTATGGTCCCAATTTTAAGTAAAAAAATCCTCTACTTTAAAATCCTCAGTTTTACAAAAAGAAAATTAAGATTACATACATTCTAAGGACTACACTTTTATTTACAGCAACTTTGTGAGTGTTAGGCTTTATATCCATGCTGAAGTCGTGTTCTTACGAATGGAAATTGGGACACCTCTTAGAAAGAAAGAAAATATTTAATATGTCTGACATTGATGGAATTTGCTATATTATTAATCCTACACGTAAATTATTAAGACTATCTAGCGAAGTTGACTGCTGCAAATAATATGAATTGACGTATGAACACTTTAAAATAGCTCTGGTAACTTTTTTTAAGTTAGATTTGTGCATTCGTAAAATATGTAGGTTATACCTCTCCTTATACGGACCGATAAATTTATAAAACGCTGTCTAGTAAATACTTTTTCAAGATTTTAATATTGTATTATAGGTGACCTGGTGGTCTAGGGATAAGGTGTCAGACTTCTATGCTGGCGGCCAGGGTTCAATCCTTGGTCTAGGCACAGATTTATCTGTTTACCAAACCCTTCCTTCACCTCGGACAAGTCATCTTGTGAATGTGAGGAATGCCAGGCCTCCAACGTGGTTCGGATTCCACGTTAAATTGTAGGTCCTCCATTTCATCTCACAATCGCCCTACCATTACACATTAGCGTAAGTGCGTACAACCCGAACGGGTAGTAAGACGCTGTGTTAATAATAATAATAATAATAATAATAAATATTGTATTAAATATTAAAGTATAACATTTGGTCAAACAAAATTATATTATGTCAGAATTTGGCTCTGTGTTCCAAAATTCAATCAAACTTGCCAAAGAGTAGGTATTTATTTATAATTTATAGTGTATTATATTTCAAGGGGAATAAAATAAATTAGTAGAAAGTACAACCTATATATTGATACATATTTATGTATAAAGGCACCATGTCTTAATATCCATTCGGTTTACACGCTTATGTACTAGTTACGCTAATGGTTTTATAGATTAGGAAGGCTTTATTTAGAGGAATTGCACCCACATTTGCGTGGAGGGAGGGTGGAGAATAACTATGGAAAACTACCCTGAATATACCCAACAGAGATTCGAACCTCAATCACCACGTCATCGGCAGCATAGCCTACTGCAATAGTAGCGTGTTAGACCACGCGGCCACCGAGGCAGGTCATGTTAGCTCATTGATGTGTGTGTGTGTGTGTGTGTGATTACTCACGTGTGCATCAACGGGGCTACTATCCAATCGAATATTATCATCCTCCTAATGAACAAATGAGATTCAATAAACTACGCTATTATCTCTAAGACTAACAACAATATTAATTAGTCTTTAACAATAGTAACTCCTGGTATAGAGGAAATTTGGCAATTCACGTATCATTTATCTTTTGTAACGATATGTTTTATGGCCGTATTTTTCAATCAAGCCGGATGAGTTGAAAACATTGTAAAAGCGTGACAAATGGATTGATAGGATTTTAAATGTATGAGTCCCAGATAATAAATCATCAATGAAATATTTACAAATGGGTTTATTATCACGTCAATGTGTTAAGGCGTGTAAAGATTTGTATACATTAATGATTTGAAGTCCAAACATTTAATCATCTTTACATAATTTATGTTAATCAGTGAATGTACGGATGTTGTTATGACAGGGTTCCTAATGTTATATCAAAAAATTAGTTATATTCTCTGCAGTAATATTTTGAGCTGTTTATTTAGACAAGATTCACTAACACTAGGCTCTACTAGACTTTGATTTTGGTTGGAAAAACACTTATATGGTAGTTACTAAACTTATTTTTTTAATATATTCATTCATCAAAATATGTTTCCAGCAGCTATACCTTTTGTTAGAAATTATCAATACCTATAAAATAGCACAGAAAATGTTATCAATG
The DNA here is from genome assembly GCA_902151425.1 of Timema shepardi. Classification (NCBI taxonomy): domain Eukaryota; kingdom Metazoa; phylum Arthropoda; class Insecta; order Phasmatodea; family Timematidae; genus Timema; species Timema shepardi. The sequence continues at coordinate 74,749 of CABFVX010002421.1, forward strand.
TTGGCCGCAAGGAAATAAGTTTGAAATTTCTAAACTGTTCTTCCAACCAAAATAAGTTTTTTTATCGTTTGGCATACATGACGGGGAGAGACAAGACTTCCAGGTTCAGTCATCGTGTATGTAGACTATTTTTTTATTGTTAATTATCACCACACCTTACTACACATTCGGCTTATAAGCCTAATCACTAATCACGCTAATGGGTTAGGAATTGGGACAGTTGAATTTAGAGGAAGTGAACCCACATTAGCGTGTAGAGAGAGAGAGTGGAAAACCATTTAGAAAAAACAAATACCCAATTCACCCGACCCAGATTAGAACCTTAATCTTACCGTCCTCGGCAGTTTGTTAAACACGAATCTAGCGCATAGCTAACTAAACCACGAGGCGGGTTATGTAGATTATTAGCCGCTCTGGGGGAACAGAACGGTGCCCAGGGTACACCATAGGGGGCTATCTACACGTGCATGCAGTGAGATAGTTTATATACCCTGTAATTTGGAAAATCAGGACAATTTACAAATATGATTTTTATCAATTCAAAGCTAAATGTGTCTTCCTTTTAAATATAAGCGTGTGGTATTTAATAAACTTATCTAAATTCAAACCTGCTTCAGTGGCCGATTGGTCTAGGGAGTTACTCTCTTGTTAGACTGGCCTGCTGAAGACCGAGAGATTGAGGTTCGAGTCCTATTTGGATATATTAAGTGTGGCATTTCCTAAATTGTTTCTAATTTTATAATTATCATATATGCGTGAGATATGGTATTAAAAAGTTAGATTAAAGATTTGTTTTAAGTCATCAAGCTTTCTTATTATTTAAATTAAATTAAAGTTTAACTTATTCCCTATTTGTTTGTAGCAGGAGCAGTTCTAGCCCAAAAGGTATATTTTTACTTTTTAAGTAAAGCTAATAAAAGGGGGCGATACCTAAGTTCAAAACCTTACCTGATCGAGTCTATCTTACGGGCCTTAAGACCTGGATTCGATTATGGATGCCTAAAAAATGTATTAATGGTGAATTATCATGCAAGATTATAGTATGTTGTGTCTGTTTTAATTTGATATTAGTTTTTAGGTTGTATGCTCATAAAATATTTGCACTAGGTAACGGGAACACTACATATTCCTAGAACCAGTGAATTCTCCATATAGTTTTCTTTATTCCCATAGTTTATATAGTTTAATAACCTGGACATCTGAATGAATGATTATTAAGAATCATTTTTTGGTTTTTTATCGCCACTATGGGATGAAAAAGGAACTATTTTTGAGTTCCTACAAATTAATGTCTGTCTGTACCTGATATTACAAACAATTCTTTTTATTTATTTCGTTTAAACATGATATATTTATGTTACACGTCCATCCATAATTCAATACTGAATTAATATTTTAAATTTAGCCCTAAAATAAAAGTTAAATTTCCTAAACACTATTATTAATTTATTTTTTAAATTGCTTTAGCAACCACTTTCTTACTGTGTCTATTTGGGGAAGATTTTATATTATGAACAGCTCCTAATACTTCTTTTTAAGAAATAAATCTAAGATTGGTTTACTAGTAATTTATTTTTTAAATTGATGCTACAAATTATAAGAGATTAGGTAAAATTGTGTCGTGCAATTTATTTATATACTATGCTTATTCAAAACCATTATGATTGATTAATTTTCACGCGATGGCAGGACTTATGATGAACTTTAAAATTCCATTTTCCTGTGGGTTTATTTCCCATCAAGTGAATGTACATTTAGAAGATAGAAGTGGAGCGTTTATGGTTCCTGAGATATAAGAGAAGGAACATATCTCCATATTATACCGTAGAAACCTTTTAGCATACAATTTCATGCATAGGAAATGTGATGAATTTAAGTAATGTACATTATCATATTCTGAGATGGCCATTATTGCCTTCCTTTTGTTATAACACTGAAATAACGAGTGTGCCATTCGTATATTTTCAAAGAAGTAGAAACATACACACACGATGATGAAGCTAAGGATATTAAGGAGCTAACATGCAAAAGCTCACAGGTCCGCCTAATCAGATTTTTCAGAATTAAAGGATAAGCTCGTTTCTGATGTTTCCCTGAATAAAATTTAACTAAATGACTGCTAATTGAGCTTAAATGCTTTAGAAACCAGTCATAATACTAAATTTAAATCCCGTTTTATGGATTTCTTGGAAAAATGTAAACAAAATGTATACTTGTGAGGTTATGTAGTGTAATATTAGTAATGCTAGCTAATTTACATCAATACTACCCACCCCTAATAATGCTGATACACATAGACACCCTGAAATTGTAACATTAGCAATACTATCTCATTTATATCAATACTACCCACTCCTAATAATGCTGATACACATAGACATCCTGAAATATCAACAATTTACAAAAGCTTTTTATATCTAAATTATGTGCTTTACTCACTCTAGTTCCATGGCCGACAACCATCACATGACTGGTTCACACCAAATTCTTTTCTGAAGTGAAGAGAGACATACCTTTGAAAAGTGGGTCAATGATACACCTGCATGAGGTGATGTAGGCCTACGCTGATTGGCCTAGCCAGCCGACCAAATATATCACGTGATATACACTGCAAAATAGCCGGATCTTTGGGATGACGTGTCAAGACGACGACGGTGGTTACTAAGAAAATCATGCTTCTTTACCGTGTTCACAACGTGACCGTTAAACTTCTAAAATGAAGATCTCCCCTCCCTTGTGTCCGCAACCAGACCTATATAAAGCTGGCACTCAGCTATCATGGTGGACTATTAATTCCGACTCAACCACGAGAGGTACCCGTCAGGACTTGGGCATAATTGCTCCGAAATGGAAAAATATTAACGCTTTATATTTTGTTAAACACTTATATATTACGACCTATATTGGGTTTGGGTGTCCAAACACTTAGTTGAATATGTGATTAAAAGCGTTCAGTGTAGGCGTCAGTAATTTCTCACTACCAGATTTAATTTGGAAGTTAAATTTATTTTATGAAACACTTAATGTTTCCTTTTGCCACTTGAGCACTAGTCTCTTTGTAATAGCTAGACTTATTTGTCGGTAGCCACTTTTTGATTCTTTTTCTTGATTGGATTATTTTAATTTGAGAATAAAATTTTATGACACTTGTGACTACCATTATTTGTTTTCACTTTAAATTTTGAAAGTGTTTAAATTAAAGATAAAATATTGTTGGGGTATTTAATGTGAAGAAATTACAAAGGTAATTTATTTTTGTTGATCAACAAGTTATAACTTTAATCGCTAACCTATGCTTTTAGTGAGAAATTACCAGTATTTTAATGTAATATTGCTTTGTTTTCTACCGTAATAATGAATATAAACAAGTTTAAATCTTCTTGATTACTTCAAAAATTGGTGGGATTAATAGTCCCGCAGAAGTTTGGGTTATGCTGGGTAGTCAAACTTTTTTTTTTTNTTTTTTTTTTTTAGAATTTATATCTGAAATTAAACTTAGTTTAAAATTTAATGATTTTGCGTATAAATAAACAGGGGTGATTCTGGCTCCATGTTAACCATGGAGTGGAGCTCTACAAGCTCTTTGATATTCCAATAATATAAATACCTTGTACTTTTATATTTCATTTTCTTTAAGCTCTTTATTATTATAATAAAGATTCAAAGGTTTTGTAATGTAATCCGTTTGTTTAGTCTGAATTCACAAAGGTGATTCAGGTACTTCAGGCAAGTAGAGGAGCTCTTTTAAGCTCTTTATTATATTAACTATTTGGATGATACTCTTGGGTCTCTTCCAGACTAATTAAAATAAATAATGTATGATATAACTCTTCCGTTTCAAATGTATTCTTCTTCAAGGACAACTAATACATTGAAATTGTGGATTAAGTTCTCAAATGTACTGAGCAGGCGCAGTCTCTACCTTATATACATTTTTTTCAACACTACTCAGTTCGCCTCGTGAGGCCATGAATTACTTATATACCTTTGTTGTCTTACTTTGAATAAATGATTCTATTTTTGTTAAACTTGCAAATTTTTATATTTATTGTTGTTACATTAAATTCCTTATTGATTCCGGCCAACCTTTTCCCGCCTGTCATGACCTTTAGTGGTTAGAGTTGGAGGTGGTAAACAGTTCAGCCCAAACATGGCGGACATGTGAGATTTTGTACATTCATTGTATGTATTCGTGTGGCTTTGTATGGATCATTGTTTGGAAAAGGCTAAAAATAAATTGTGGGCAACGTTAAATGATTTTAAAGAAATTTTATTTTATTATTAGGTCTACGTTTAATACCGTTATAATGTGTTTAATACAATTTTTTAAGTATTTAAAAACCTAATAATTCTAGAATTTAAGAATTCAAATTTAAAAACTAGTTTATTCCTCTTTTTTTTTTAAATAGTGAATAATGTTTACTTTTTACAACCGTGAACGGCTGGCTTGAAATAAATGTAGGAAACCTGAATGTGAATACAAAGGAGTTAATCAAGAATATTCAAAATAATTTGATAGTAAAATAACCCGAAATTATTTTTTAAGTAGTAAAAATAAAACAGTTCTCTTATTTATCATGAAAAACTATTCCCAGATAATCATTTTGAAATCAATTTTTAAGACCAATTTCGAAAATTAAAAAATGTCACTCTACAATTTGTCGTAAGTAAGCTACCCTTGAATTAATTTATACTAGAAAAACCAATATATATTATTATTATTTAACATGGAAAATAATCTTCCAATATTCATTTTGAATAAAAACCCTAAAGCTTATTTTTAAATTACATATTTCAAAAATGAGTCATTAGTAAATTACTGTAAAGTGAATTTTTTCAGACAAACAAATAGACCTTGCGTATAAAAATTTATAATGTAAAAAGGTTAAAAAAAATACCAATTTTGAAACAAATTGCTAGAGCCATTTTTGTAATAGTTAATATAAAAAAAATCAGTCGTCAGTAAATTATTCTTAAAATTATTACTCCCATCCCCCCAAAAAAAGTGTATACAGTTGTTTTTGTTATAACAAACGCTTCCTAGATATACATTTTCAATAAAATATTTAAAGTAGTTCTAGAATTTTTAAATTAAATAAAAGCACTCATTAGTAAACTTCCATTCATTTGGGGATTAGAGTCGAAATAAAAAAAACGTCCCAAGGTATTGACTTCTAATATCTCTATTGCATTAGTGTTCTGTAATGTGTGATCATACTAAATGAACTCGGAGTTCCGTAGGTGATTAGTGTCTTACATAAGATTTAAGAGCTGAAGAACGCATGCAATATTTCAAGAGGTCTATGTTTTACCAGACCCGAGCAGACCTAATAAGCTGAACGCTCTATTTCGAGACTCAGACGTCACCACATAATAGAAATGGTAGTCATACTGGCTCTCTCTATCCGTCATATTCTCATGATGCTAAACACTAAATTATTATCTTCTCCTTGTGAAAGTAAAACCAGCCATTATTATAATAACTTTTCTCCTCAATCCACATACAGGGGCTTTATCTTTGCCTTCAGAGGAGGAAGAATATTACATTTGAATGAACTGTCGACGAAACATATTTTTTCAGCAGCGAATACTGAGAACATTTAGAGTTGAAAGAGACATCTCAAAATGTAATCCTCACGAAATGCGAACGCATATCCCAAATTTGTATGTATGGTGAGATGTAAATTTTTACTTATATAAATATAGTTTTATTCTATATGTAAAATTTTTCTAATATTTTTACATACGCACCGGTAAGCACGTGTAAAAAAAGGTGTCTGTCTCGTCAGAACCTACACGATGGTTTGTTTGTTTATTTTCAGCAACACGTCTTACCACACTTTCGGGTTATACGAATATGTACTTATTACGCTAGTTAACAAGAGATGAGGAAGGTTGAATTTAGAGGAAGAGTACCCGAATTTGCGTCGAGGGATAGTGGAAAACTGTTTATAATATATCACCCTCACTGCACCAAACTGGAATTGAGCCCCGATATGCCCGTCTTCGTCAGTCTAGTCCAATACAAGAGTAGCGCGTTAGAAAATGCGGCCACCAAATCATATATGAGTAAGATTGAATCTAGGGCAAATGTACCCAAACTTGCGTAGTAGGCGGGTGGGAAAAAATGAGGGAAAATAACCATTGGTAGAATCGGCCGGGATTTGAGCCCCACTCTCTACGTCATCATCGGGCCAGTCTAACACAGGATTTACACTTTTGCCAAGAAGTGACCAACCCACGGTACGCGTGCCATTAGTGGCACATGAATGCATTTTTAGTATCATGACTAAAGTCACCGTAATTTTTTTTAAATAACTATATAAAATTATTTCATTGGAAAACCAATAAATCGCCTAATCAAGCCCGGATAGTAGAATGCTTTTAAAATATTGATGGTAATTAATAACAATATCAACAATATCGATTATTCAACAGCAAGTAATTCTCCAAATCTTAGAATTGGAATTGGAAGGAAAACACCATGCCTAGTTTCTGCTCCATTGTAGTGTCTATTGAATTTAGCAAGAAAAGGATCTTGTGAAATTTTGGAGTTTAAAGTGCATTGGTATGAGTTTTTAGAAGATAACGGGGATTGGCTATTGGATTTAACTTTTCTGAACGACATATTAGGCGATCTTTACAACTATAATGAGTGTTTGCAAGTTAAAATAAATATTTTTACAAAATATTAATATCATCTTAGGCTTTTAAACCAAAGCTCATTCTGCTGGGTCGCAATCTTTCTCAGAATGAGCTTTTTTATTTTTATCGAATGCGAATCTTTCTAACCCTGAATGTGGTGGACTTCCATGCTTTGGTAAAAAAAAATTGGAAAACACTTTTGAAACCAGGTTTTCATATATTAAGGATGAAAAGATAAATGTTTAGCTTTTCACAAACTGTTTTTCAATTGCTATGGAGGAAATTGTTCTCTACCATTCTGATATACAAATTTAGATTATTGAGCTTCAGAACAAGGCTGCAATTCACAGCAAGTACAATGAAGTACTTAGGAATCCATTCAACCAAGATTTGTCCAACGTCTGGGAATGCCTTCCTCCGTTCTTGTTTCTTACATTAATAAACCCGGCCTTGAGAGACTTTTGCACGTTTTGGTTCTAAATACAGGAACAGTACATATATAAGCAAAAATATCCCATTAATAACTTGGTCAAAAACTAGTACGGTTCTATTCTCACTGATAAATAATTGATAAACATATAAAAAAAACTAATTATTCTTGATTCTCTCACGACAAATCCAAACATAAATAGACTTCTGAATTTCAAATAAATCCATAAATATCATTAAAGGCCTTAATATTTATTTTATATTAATAAAAATGGTTGAGATTGTTACAGTATTTAGTTTTTCTACTAAGAGGTATATTGTTATTACTTAAAATTAATAAATCATATCATAACATTTTGGTACATGAATTACTTTTGGAATGTAAATTATTGAAACAAGAAATTGTTTATTTTCATTATAAATATGATAGTAACATACACTTTGTTTTTTAGTATATCTTATTATGAATAAATATAATTATCCCAAAATTCATAATAAAATCAGGAATAAAATTCAGGGCTAGTAGTCTTTTGTTGTATTTTTTTAAAGGATAGTGGTGGTACTTAGGAAGGTTGAGTTGCATGCTCAAGATTCTCCACTCAGTTGCACGCCAGAGAGAGAAAAGTTTTGCCTCCACAAACTTAGACCGTTCGGCCTCAGAATCAGGGTTCTGTCTTATACATTTATGGTTTATCACTTTTACTCCATGCACAGGTGTAAATGTCTCTTCTTATCCCAGCCTTCTTATACTTAACCAGTAAGTGTAAATATTTGGATCTCCAGAACAGATAGTAAGACTTATTGTAAATAAAAACGTTGTGTTGCTTTAAGTCTTTCAGGATTGATACATTTATTTTTCCAAATAGTCTGATATTGTAAAGTTTTCTATGCAATATATAATGCATTTTACAAGAACTTATATGCAATATTATACATAGAATGAATTTAGTTAATTTTTACTTTTACCTATTAAATTTTTGGCACAGGAATCGTTGAATATAAATGTATCAGTAGTAATAATCAAATCTTGAAATGTAAATAGAACTAAATGTTTACTTTTCAGTATGTTTTTCTTATTTATATTTAAAAAATAATTACAAAAATAATTGAAAATACCATTTAGATCTCCCTATTTCATTGAATTTCTTAGGTTTCCCTGATTTCCCTGTTTTCTAGGAGGGTAGTAATCCTAACTTCATAGACTATTGTTCTTTACGTGTTTTACTATCTCAAATAAAGAGAAAGTATTGCAATCCTAAAAAAGTTATATTTTGAGATTAAGATGAATATTTTTATTTTTGGGAGACCTGGTGGTCTAGGGGTAAGGTGTTAAACTTCTGTGCTGGTGGCCGGGGTTCAATCCTCGGTCCCGGCAAAGCTTTATCTGATTACCAAACCCTTCCTTCACCTCTGACAAGACATCTTGTGAATGTGAGGAATGCCAGGTCTCCACCGTGGTTCGGATTACACGTTAAACTGTAGGTCCTCCATTTCATCTCACAATCACCCTACCATTACACATTAGCGTAAGTGCGTATAACCCGAACGGGTAGTAAGACGTGGTGCTAACAATAATAACAATAATAATTTTTATTTTTATGTGACCTATGACCCCAAACAGGTTGATTGTACAGTTTTTTTCTGTTCCCATGTCTGTCTGTCCCTGGCCACATATCTGAATCGGTTTTATGGATTTTGTTCAAATTGTATATTTGGTTATAACGTGGTAGTTTTTTATTATTTATTTTGATCCTGGTCCTTATTTTGAAGTGTATCTTACTGAAGTGAGATTTTATTTATATTTTTAACGTAATATTTAATTTACAGAAAAACTTATTTTCCCCAAAAAAACAACTAGTTCATACTTGATGTGACAACTTCTATTTGTGTAAATGACGTGACTTATTTCCGTATGTATTCTGAGGACATGCAGTACGTGGTACAAACGACTGCACATGGCTGGGTGCGAGAGTGGTGGTTGTAAGGTTTTTGGGGAGGGGGGAGAAAATAAAAGGGGTGAAGGGCTGCTTATTTCCGACCTCCCCAGCGAACTCTAAGATCAAGAACCACATCGACGATACCCTCTTAATCCCAGTAATGGAAGTCGTCGACACATATTTCTTTTCCCCCTCTTCATCTCATTCAATGGGAACCACCGTCTTTTCCTGACTTATCCAACTCATATATATATATATATATATAACATATACACACACACACACACACACGTAAGAACGAGTCAGCCGCCTTATTTGGCCGATTGCACTGAAATAGAGTCGCCTACATTTCGTAAGAGAGAAAGAAAAAAACAAACTACCCCACCATGTTTGAAAAGAATAATACGTGACAGTTACGCCCTTTGGTATACGAAGAAAAATCAATTTTATCTCCATCTCTTACTATCCATACATTTATTCCATACCCCATCTTCTTGGGTGGAGTTTTTTCTTCTTCTGTGTTCACTCTTCGACTCCTGATGGAGGGAGTAGAAAGAAAACTAAAAAAGAACTGTAAAGCTCGGATAGTTTCCGTGATGTCAACGAATAGAGAAAATGGACATACAGATGAAAATTTGCGACATTTTCCAGTTAAATCATACATTTTCTGAACTCGTCCAGTTGTTAAAGAACAGTGTTTAAATAACTTACAACACAAATATATTTACTGTTTGTCAGAAGTACAAATATATTACTTAATTATCAGTAATATTTTAAAGGTATTGATACTATCTATCAAAACTGACACATTAAAGACTTAACGTATGAATGCATGAAAGTAGATCTAGTAACGTTTTCTATCAGATAAAATTTCAGTCTCTGAAAATTGCAATTAACTTATTAAATTAAATTAATACACAACTTTTAATGACATTTAATTTAAAATTGGCAATTGTTGGTAGATTATCAAGATTAGTAGAACAACCCGCATCGATGGTCAAGCGGAATAAACGTCAAGTTTGGCCAGCTGGTAACCAATAGTTTAGGGTTTGAATCCCAGTTTGGTGCATTGAGTGTGTTTTTGTATTTAATTTATAAAAGTCTCAGGGGAAATAGGGGGAAAGTAATACATATATTCAAGAACGACAACTTTTATATCTCAACACCTATAAAGACCCCATAAAATACTTTTGACATGAATGCGTTTCTAAATTCAGAACAGCACTAGAGGGATACGGTAAGAAAAGTTGAGTCTAACGAAACCATTAGATAAGGTTTGGTTTAATATATAAAGTACTAAAGGAAGCCAAACCAAACTGATATCATTCGATAGCTGATGGAATAAAGATTCGTAATTGACGTTCAGATAGCACGCCACGCCACGTGGATGGTTTGGGGAGGGGTGTTCCGCCATTTTGTGTAAGATCCACCACGCCTCGGAAACGTCCACCAAGTATAGCTTCGCACTCTGTCGTGGTACGACGCTTGTTTTAATGTCAATAAACAGTCAGCGTTGAGCTCTATTGATTTAACTAATAATACTTAAATATCACTACAGTATTGGTGAAGAACATTTGGATTGAAGTTGAAAAATTCTACAAATTTCACAATATCTGCTTATACCCAGAAAGCCGGCCAGAAATAGATGAACGTGAACAACAGGAAGAATAAGCTCGTCAGCTATGCGTTAATACCACCAATGTCTTGGTCGGAACGAATAAGGAATATCGGGAACGAAGGAAATTGGAAACGGCGCAGCGTATTCACGTACAACTCCGACAAGCCTTGCACCGAAACAACCACACCCAGTTAACCATAATATAAAGTGCATTTGAAAGGTCTCATGATTGTCCAACAGATTGCAGCACTGACACAATTTTAACAACAATTGATCTTCGCCCCGGTTTCCCTTATACATTTTATCTGTTTTCAACGATAAGACCGTGACATTTTCTTTAAATTACACTCTCATTCCTCAATAATGAGTGTTTTAAAACGTCGGTAGTATTTATGTATATACTACTTTTTTCTTTCGATTTAATATTAGTAAGACCCTCCTCGGTGGCGTAGTTGGCTAACGCGCGAGTCGTGTTGAGCTCGACTGCTGAGGACGGGGAGATCGAGGTTCGAATCTCGGTCGGGATGAACTGGGGGTGGTTTTTCCTAAATGGTTTTCCACCCTCCCTCCACCCAAATGCGGGTTCACTTCCTCTAATTCAACCTTCCCAATTCCCAATCCATTAGCGTAACTAGTACTTAAAGCGTATAGCCCGAACGGGTTGTAAGACGTGGTGCTAAATATTATTATTATTAATATTAGTAAAAATATATCACAGTTATTAATATATTTAATGATAATGAAGTCGCTGGCTCTTTTAAACAAAACAAATTCACACAAACTCTCGTAGAATAATTCTAAAAAAAAAGTAAAAAAAGGTGAGAGAGAGAAAACTCAATTTACGTGGCAAAGTTCTGTATAAAAAAAATATAGCCACGTGGTTTAACCAAATGTAAGGTAAGAGGGAAAGGGGGTATTAAATTATCACAAGGATACTAGTTCTCGAGGGTAGCCGTTTGCACGTAATCCGACAATGTTGCCCAACTGTGGCCATACAGTTTAAAAATTCATTACCCTGTTCATGTAGATGACTCAAAAACTTCCCTATTCTGTTCCTCATTCCAGTACCCCGAATCCCCAAACACACTTTCATCCCCACATCCCCTGTCCTTCCCCCAATCCCCTCCCGCAACCCCCATTCTCTCCAATGGACCCTATTAGAGCAGAATGAAAATATGTCACCAAGGAATATTTTGTTGTTTTTATATATGAAACAGACAATTTAATATGAAAAAATACCTTAGGGGGAATTTTAATTGTCAAATTTACGAACCTGTTTAGATATTCGGTGCTCCTATGAAAAAAAAAATGAACAATGTTTTTAAAAATTAATTTTGGAAATACAATGCCACACATGATCAAATAAATACTAATGTAATACATTTTGATTAGTAGCACAATGTATCTAATTAATTACTTATAATAAAGGTCTTTAAACTATTTTAAAAGCATCTTTTTGTTGTATCTCTTATTTTTAATTATAAATATTTAGTTAGCAGACAACATTATTATCTAGATATTGAGGCAAATTTTAATACACAAAGCCATTAAATGATTTAATTTTAATCAAAATCAATATGGTCGATGATTTCGACATGAATATTTAGTCGTATTAATTATGTTCTAATATTTAAAAATAAGTTTTTTATTTAGCGATACATAACATTTTCATATTTAATCAAGTTACTGTATTTTATTTATTTTAACTATCGGACACTAATCTGTGGTATGATAAATAAATACCTCACGTTAAGAGAAATGTGCAAACACTTCACAAATTAGAATTGTTGTAAATACATGACTAAACGTATTTTTTTCCCCTATAAATTGTTCTTAAAAAATATTTAAAATACAATTAGAGCTGACGCAGATTTTATTGACGAATAAAATGGTAAATATATTATTATTGTAATGGTCGGGGGTTGGTGTTCGGGTTTGTGTGTAATCACAAAGGTGTTGGCAAATCTTGTAAAGGAGGTGTTTATTGCAACAAAGTTCCATGTGATGTTTGAGGAACAGAATATTATTAACAGAATTACAGGACTCTCATCGTCGAGTTGGGTTTCAACCGCGTTCATCTCACATGGATATTGTCCTAACCACGTGACCGATCAACTAGTTGACCCCCCTCGACAGCAATTCATACACAAGTCCATTTTGTACTTCTATTAGGAGATACAAGACAACTCCTATTCCCGAGGCTCGCCCCCGTGAGTCACTACATCTGACGTAGAGCCGATGTTAACCCGACCTCCTATACGTCACGGACACATCTTACCGATTACCAAAAAGTTCATAAGCAACACGCCACCCTGACCGACAAAAGGTAGCTATTATTGCTCGATCTGTATTTTATTAATCTGTTTTTACCCTAGTGTTTGACACATGTGGCGGTTAAGAGTTTAGTCATCAAAACTCTTAAACAACGCATTGCGACTATGACCCACTCTCGTGTTTGGAAACCCTCTTTCTAGATCCAACTCGAGTCAGCGAGTTCTTTCACTCATTGTGACTACGACCCACTATCATGTTTGGAAACCCTCTTTCTAGATCCAGCTCGTGTCAGAGAGTTATTTCACTCATTGCGACTACGACCCACTATCATGTTTGGAAACCCTCTTTCTAGATCCAACTCGAGTCAGCGAGTTCTTTCACTCATTGCGACTACGACCCACTATCATGTTTGGAAACCCTCTTTCTAGATCCAGCTCGAGTCAGAGAGTTCTTTCACTCATTGCGACTACGACCCACTATCATGTTTGGAAACCCTCTTTCTAGATCCAACTCGAGTCAGCGAGTTCTTTCACACATAAGTTATTTACTCTATTACAAGATTGTAACACTTAGCTCTTACAATATAAATGGTTTTTTTTTGTGTAGTGGTGCTCTAAAATTAATTTGGTATCCGCACTACATTTTAATGTGTTTGTAGGCCTACGTATTATTTTACCTGCAAAGTTTATTTCGGTTAGCTAGCTTATGAACAAGTATAAGCATAGACCATGAAATCCAATAACTTTCTAAGTTGATATAAAAACATTCAAGTATTGATATTATAGGAACTAAGAAAAAGTTCAATAAATATTATTGGAGTTAAATTTCCTGTTTATGAAAACTAAATAAATACACAAAAATATCTTACGTTATTAATGAATTAAATTATTTTGAGTCGTTTGTTACAAATTGACCTGTAATATTCAGTAAATATTTTGTATGATATAGTACAAATATATGTAATTTAATATTTTATATAATTATTATAAATTATCTTTACAAAATAAAGTCTTAACATAATGTAATGTGTGAAATAATATTATGGTTTTTAAAACAATGGTATCATGTGACACATTAAGTGAAACATTATTCAAATTAAATTATATGTATACAGGGATTCAAGTTAAATTTGAAAAATAATTTAATAATAAATGACAATATAAATAAGATAGTTTTAAAATCTATTTGTTAAAATAAAATTAATATTGCTTAAACGATTTTAAAGTCACAATGGCATTAATGTTACTAATCTATACTTTTATAAAATAATTGTATTAATATATTCGTAGACCAGCTTTTAAAAAATGTCCTCCCCTTTGGATTAAGTTTTATTTGACCAGTAATTTTCATAATGTAAATATTTATTTATTTATCTATTTATTTAGACACATAGTATATGTTTTTCATTAGTGAATAAAATATGATGAATGCAACTTCTACGTAGATTTTTAAAATTTGAAACATATTCAATAGTTTAATTTTATTTTTATTTCAATTTTTACTTCTGAAATTATTTTCTTATTTCCCAGCTATATTAATATTATTTTTTTCATTATTTCTTACTACCCATTCGGATTATACGCATATTTAGTCAACTAGTTACTCTAAATATCTTAGAGATAAGAATATTTAATCTATAGGAAGTACACGCTCATGTTTAAGGACGATGAGTGTAAAACCCTTAATAAAAAAATACCACCAGTACACTCAACCAGGATTCAAACCCCGATCTTTCCGTTATCGGTAGACCAGTCTATTCTGATGTGGGTCTGTATTCCTTAGTGCATTATTGAGCATCTAGTATGGTTTTCTAAGCAAAGTTAAATGGGAAAACCATACGAGATAGCTTTGAAAGTACTCAAGAATACATCCCATGTACGTTTGAAACCAAACGATAACCGAAACAGGCTTATAAACATTTTAAGTACGCTAATGATTTATGTTTGTGGTAGGTTGTATTATAATAATGTACACACATTTGTGTAATGAGACGGTGAGAAATATTTAGGAAAAATATATCATTATTAGTTCAAATGGTCTGAATTCGAATACTGTCATCAGAAAGTCAAAGTGATGATGGCTTTTTATTTTCGTGACCACCAGTTTGGCTTATATTTAAATAAAATTTCACATTTGAGTGGATATTTGACATTAAAGAATTCCTTTTTTTTCCCCCTTAAAACCAAAATGATCATTCTCCCGTAAACATAAATCAACTTACGGTTCATGATTGATATGATCCCCCCCTTTCCATACACCCTCCCCCTTGTGGTTTATAAAAGTTACATACCAGATGTATATATTACGTACATTTAAATGAGCAAGGAGACCTGTCAATCACAGAACAAATCACCAATACTAGCTACCATTTGCTTTCAATCATTTCTGATATTTAAAAACTGGGACATCCTTTTGTGTGACTTTTCAAATGCAGATGATATTTAAAAATAATAGTAATAATAATTCATCATAATTTAGAATTCAATTTAATTTTCAATTACTTTCCATGGAAAGTCAATCGCATTAGCAGCTTTAGGGAATACAAAATTAATATCAAACACATTTTAAAACGTCTGAAGTAAAATATACATATGTCACATATAATCAGTTAATACTTGCATTGGTGGTCTTGTGGGCTTAATGTTAGTCCACTCTAGTCTGAATTCCAGTTGAGAGTGAAAACAGGTCTAGAATCCCAGATGAGTCTATTGAAGGTGCATTTTTCTAAGCGGTTACTCTCTTTCGCTTTTTTTAATGTATGCACATTTCCTATAATTCTGCCGTCATCATCCATACCCCATTAGTGTAATTAATGATGGATACCCTGAACGGTTAGAAAACAAGTAGTGCGGATAATATATATGGTACTACATAATCGCAAAACTTTATCATATAGTTTCCTATAACTTGGAACAATATTTTCAAAAATAGGGTTTCGGTAAACTACACATAGATAACTTTTCCTCATAAACGTAAAAATAATATTGTTAAAAACAATAAAAACTCATCTTATAAAAATGTAAACAAAATTGTTAATATATTTATTAGCAAATTTCACTTTTTTTAATCGGTTATTTGTAAATTGCAGCAAACCATTTTTAACATTTAAAAATAAAAACAAATTCTTATTTATCATGAGAAACAGTGTATTTATATTATAAACCATATATAAAAGGCTATTTTCGAAAAGATTAAAATTTTCTAGAAATTGTCATGACTATCTTTAAATTAGTTTATTTTAGAAAACTAAATATACACTATTTTTATCATATATAATAGATTATAGACTAATTTTGGACAAAATTGTTAAAAAAATTATTTTCAAAAATAAATCGTCGGTAAATTGACATAGAAATATTGTTATTAATGAAAACAAATCTATAAAACTATGCATATCGTAAAGAAGTGATCAGATACCCGATTTGGACCAACTCGTAAGATCCAATTTTTAAATGTTTTAAATTAAAAGAAATAGTCTTCAGTAAACTAACCTTAAACGATTTCCCCCACCCCCCCACCCCCCCGAAAATCAAGTGCACAGTTTTGTAAATTTCCATCCAGATATCAATTTTAAACAAAATTATAGCCATTTTCAAACAATTTAGAATGTTAAAATAATCACTTAATTGTAAACTACCTTTAATCTAAGGGCTAGGGTCAAAATAAAAAGCACCTTAAGGTGTAGAAATATAACATCTAACTCTCAATGTTCTTTCTGGGTTTTTTTTATTCCACAAATCGTTTCATATTTTGTGGTCAGAATTTTGTGACAGAATTATAAAATACAAATATTGGTATTCGGGGCCACATAAAACCTAAATATTAATCACAATCTCTGGTCTAAAATGTACACGAAAACAATACTATCTTTAAATGAGAAAATGCAACGTGTATATAACATTTATAATAACTGTAATAACCAATACTTACAATCAATATCATGTATTTCTAATTGATTAAAATATTTAGTGCTATCTTCTTTATTACCCTTGGTTGATTTCAAAAATTATAGCACAACTAAACGGAGATTACTATTATCATTACTATTATTATCACCGCGTCTTACTAACCTTTCGGGTTACACGCACTTACGCTAATGTGTGATGGTAGGGTGATTGTGAGATGAAATGGAGGACCTACAGTTTTACATGGGATCCGAACTACGGTGGAGGCCTGGAATTCCCCACATTCACAAGTTGTGATTAATACACGTCTTGTCCAAGCTGAAGGAAGGGTTTGGCAATCAGATAAATCTGTGCCGGGACCTAGGATTGATTCCCGGACCCCAGCACGGAAGTCTGACACCTTACCTCTAGACCACCAGGTCAGCAATGTGGAGGTAGTTGATCTTCGAACAACTATGATAAGTTAAAGTAAAATATATGTGTCTGTCACTTCGTATATATCACTTTTATTACTCTCACGAAAAACAATCAAGTATATCTAGCTGATATATGAAAGCTTATACTAAGTAGTATTAGCTAGGAAAGTAAACCCCAATACATATTGTAAGTTACTCACAATATAAAAAATTTCATGTTGACCTTTATGTTAAACTAAACACGTCTATTGTCTTTCTGGTGAGAAACACTCACTTACAAATGGTGCCCTACAAAATAAATCAACCACTGTTATGGGATTCTGTTTTAAATACCATATTTAACAGTTACGAAAGTTACTAAACCTTCTTGAATATATGTATATATATATGTGTATGTAAATATCATAGTGTTGTGCTGAGATAATGTAGAACCCCTTTCTTAATAGTAATAATAATAATAATAATAATAATAATAATAAGGGAGTTATACATAAATGTATTTTTAATAATATATAATAAATTAAAGATGGTACACGTAAGTATATATATATACCTAAATACATTTTCTATGAATGCCAGAATTTCATAAAAGGTGTCTCAAATTATAGTGTTAACCAAGTAAACAATATCTTAGGTGAATAAGGTTTAACTAGAACTATAATCACGTCCCCCTTTAAATTTAAAGTTAACTTATTCACATAAATATTTATATAAGCAGCATATTTCAGTACGTAATGGAAGGACTCCCGTTAAATGTAAATATTTGCATCACAGTCTTAGTAAGTAACCAACATATTTTCCCTCATAAATCACAACGTTAACACAGCACGAAATGACCCCTCCCAAAATGACAAGCGAGAGAGAAATAATACTAACTAGCATGGCATGTTGGACTACTCAAGAAAGATAGTAATTATTACTTAAAAACCTGGGTGGCTTCCCCATATGTTGAAAGAACTTTCTTACAAGAATTCCAAGCCCAACGTGGCCGATTATTATTATAACCATTAGGCTACATTAATAAGATCTGAGAAAAATGTCCCTTTGAATAGATAAATCTACACTACAATGGATAACCTTCTGCTAAATATGATATAATTTAATGATATGCTCTATGACCTTGACAATCCAAAAGGTGGCTATGTGACATAATAGATCGAGTGCATAGGCATATTTTAAAGATGTACAATATTTTTTATCTCCGCGTATTATTCCGTGTTCAGGTTAAACGCTTATATGATACTGTAGTTACTCTGATAGGGTATGCTTGGGGAAGGAAGAATTTCAGAGTTAATCTACTCCCCTTTGCATTGAAGTAAAGTAGAAAACCATTTCGGAAAAACTATGCTTAATATACCTGACCAGGATTCTAAGCTTTATCACCCCATCAGCAGCAGGCCAGTATAACAGGTCTTAGACCATTCACCCAATGAAGTGGCTACTTTTCAGCTTTTATTTAAAATATTACAATTTTCCTCTCCCTATCCCTAATATGTAGATTTACTAGATTACAAACGAGGTGAAATATAAACTATATAAACTGATTAACTATTAACAAGCCAAAAATAGATTTTTTGTTACATAGCTATTCAACCAACTTCTTTCAATTTGGCCGGCTTGTTTAATCTATATTTAGGTACCCTTTCAAAGAGGGTACAATGAAAATCAGATAAGGAGACGCTTAAGAAAAGCCAAACAAGAAGATGTGTTTTATAGCCAAAACTTTGAAGAAAAAAAATGCCAGCCGTAAATTTATAATATCCTATATGTTTACCGGACGTCCGTGAGTTGTCCATGCCAAATTTAATCACATTTTTTTTTGCGTGAAAAAGTAACAGATGAGGAAAAGGGCAAACGATAGTTTTGTAACCACTATCATGAAATTAAATAGTGGATATAAATTGTAATCATTCTATATGTTATCCAGACTTCAGAGACATGTTCATACAAAATGTCAGCACAATCAGTGTTGTGATTTTTGCGTGAAATAATAACAAACAGACGCCCACTCATTTTTAAATACTAATATTTAAACTAGTGTGGTCCCGCCTACGGTGCACGATGTTTATTCTGGCCAACTTTCCTGAAATAAAAACCCACACTGAGCCTTTAAAAGATATTTGGAAAACACCATAACCTAGAAATTCCTCCATTGAAATTCTGTCACTACTTGGAAGCAGCTATGTTTGTGAAACTGCATGTTCCACGATAAATATAAAAAATAAAAATAAAGATGAGGACTCGCCCTGTTAAGGTTAACTGGAATCACTCCTCAGGTATTTTGTGATTGGAAATATCACAATATTGGTATATATAGAAATATTTACTTCTGTACGAGTTCTAAGTATTATTTTAATTTAAAAATATTATGTTATTTATACCTTTATCATAATATATTTTATTTTATTTACGGCTAACTATGTTTACTGGATTATGCAAGCTCATATTTTCATAGGAAGATACATTTAGAAAATACATATATGTTTTTTATGATCCCCATGAAAAAAATGTTACCATATAATAAACGTTATTATATAATATATTTTGGTTGCATAGGTCTTAATATTATTATTGTTATTGAGTGTTCAATCTTACGACAGGTCCACTCCTTTTGTTAGTAAACTTAGACTGCCAATGTGCCTTGACTTCTGCCTCCTCCTTGAACTCCCAGAATTTTATTTTTTCCTTTAAGTTATCTAATATTTGAATCCATCCTCTTCCTAAACTTATAACACCCTCAACCTTTATTTTCAAGACACCTCGCAGAAAACAGTTCCTACAAAGGATGTGCCTGATCCAGTTTGCTTTGCACTGTAGAATCACTTCCAAAATGGTTCTCTTTTCACCCTCTCTTCTTGGGACTTTTTAATTTGTCACTCTGTCGGCCCATCTGATATTTTCAAGTCATCTTCAGCACCACATTTCAAAGCTTTCTAATAATTTCTTTTCCATTTTACTAAGAGTCAAATGTATGCTCCAGATGCTCCAAATATAGCATTTCATCAGTTCCCAAATAAATTTGCTGGTGAGCAGTAACATCTTCTTGTCGAAAGCTTCCTTTACTATGGAAATCCTCAACCCAATTTATTTAGTGCAGTAGGTATCCTTTTTCAATATACAGGTATAAGTCCTATAGAAAGTTACAGCTTCAGATCCTATGAACACATTATGAATACGTCAAAGTAGTTAAAGTAACATGTCTAGATTTCATATGAACCCTCCTTAACAAAAAAAATTAAGAAATAAATAGGAGGCCCAAAAAACAATAAACAAAAAGAATAAGAAAAAGGGGGCAATAGGAGAGATCGGTTGGAGTTCAGTTTTTTTAATATCTGAGATCAAACATTCAAAAAATCTGACCACACAACTCACACCAGTTGCGGGAATAAATTTATAGATGGTCATCCTCATAGAACTCATAAATAGAAGTGAATAAATTCCAAAATTAAAAAAAAGAGATAACACACATAAATATAAAAGGGCCTAAGGGTATGGTGAGTCATAACATAAAGAAATTCTTGGAGTGGTTTTATGTTGATATTTATTTAATATATAATTTAATTTGATATAATTATTTGGAATGAACATGAAGCCTTCATCAGACAAGTTAGTTAAATTATTATGACAGCTTCGAAAGATGTTAGAAAATTATATTAATTATTTATTTTAAATGCCAGAAGTAGAGAACGACATTATACTCAAATAAAGATTCAGCTTAACCATAACATTTGCTAATAACAATAACATTAATCAACAACTTTCCTAAAACATTTGATAATAACAATAACATTAATCAACAACTTTCCTAACGGAACAACTAACATGATTACGTTATCCTCAAAGAGGTCAATTATCAAAATTACATCTCCTACAATTTATTGAATGAGCCCATAAATATTCTTTGTGATCTCTTATTTAATTATCTACCTCTCATTATACAAATAACGCTAAAACAATTCTTAATCATAAGATATCTCAAGAACATTTTCAACACAAACAATAATTATAAGTTAAACCTATTGGGACATTATTATCAAAAGAAAACTTTCCTAGTATAATGCAAAGTTTAGACCTCATCGTAAGTTTCTTTTGTTTGCAAAAGAATCTAAAAATACAATCATGGAACTTATCATCTTTGGCAAAAACTAAATACCATCTTTATTTAGTAAAGTTAAAGTACCGATAGTTTTCCAAATACTAAATTGATCCTCATCAGTATTAGTTCGATATCCTCTTAACAATCGATAAGTTCAGCTCAATTAAGTACATCTAATTTAATGAATTACACAACTAATCTTTTTATGTAAAATTTTTAAGTAATGGTTGAAAGAGAATGTTGAAAAGTTAAATAAAATCATATTTATACCAAAAGAAAAATATTATGAAGCCAAAGAGAGTTTTGATCTTAAATTTTGTCTATACTAAGCAGTAGTTTCTCCTTCCTCAAATAAAACCTAGTCCAAGAGTGTCGACAAGTTGCGCTGTCAGCACTATATATGCAAAACAACCCAGAGACATTGGATAACGTGATATTGGGGTGGGCAAAAACATATGGAACAATCGGGAAGAAAATACGCATGGCTACAATTGATTCTACACTATTTTCAAATCTGCGGGACTGTTCGAGAACATTGACGAGCACCATATCTTTACAACTCGAGCTCCTTGCAACTCGAGTTCTTTGCCACAAGTTCACAACACATACAACTCTAGTGGGCCTGTGTTGAAATTTGCCGCTGCGATCAGTCTAAACTTTGTCTTCGGTATGCATAGTCATGTTATTGTTTTCTCTCCACGTGTGGTGCACCGACGCTGGGGGGTGGTGAAACGGGTAAGTAATACATATTTCTTCTATTATTGAAGCCTAATGCTTCAAATAAAAGAACCTTCCTGTGTAAAGTGCATTCTTAATTGGCCTAACTGTCATGAAGTTGAAACACACATATCTAGGTTGATAATAAACATTTATCATTCTCCTTTTTTTATGTTTGAATGACAATGTATTAACATATTCAATACCAATAATTTTCTAATAATAATTTTCACTTTATAACGTGTACAATATAATATAATAAACTCTTTCCATGGCCATTGATCTTAAAAATGGCTGTTGGTAATTAAACAGGTTGTACTAAGATAATAAGGTTGTAGAAAATATTTTTAACTTCTAGCAGTTGAATTTAAATATTATAATGAATAAATAAAAGTAATATAATCTCTACATTATAAATAATGTATTATATAGATACATAAATTAGTTTAGTTTAATGGTTATATTTACTTTATATTGATTTTAAATTAATTAATTAATTTAATGTAATAGTTACAATAATCATCTACTGGATTTAATTGTACAAATTATTGTAATTTAGTAATTACAATAATATTCTAATGCATTTAAACGAATCATTTTGTAGCATTCAGTGACATGAGTGTACAAATAAAAAAAATTAAACTTACCCCATCATACTGCAACTGATGTCAACAGGGAACACTAACGCGAGTTACTATCAAAACACAACTACTCAGCCGCGCGTTGGATGTAATACTGAACCCCGATTGTGCAATTGGGTCTGTGCCAAAGATCTTAGAGACAAAGATATTTTGTTGTGAAGATCTTCTACTCACCACTAGTTTAGGAGGAGCTTTGGACTGAAAAGAACCTTCTCGATGTATATTCTGATGCGCGTGTGTAATTCCCAAATATTCTATCTGTGTCCCCCACCTCTTTTTTCTGTCGTTCTTTTACTGGGTTGCGTTGAATATATAATGGCGTCTGAGCGATCAGACGTGACTCTTGGACGTGATCATATCGGGAGCAGGAGAAGCTCTAGCTTCGAGTAATATAAAATGTAAGGTCAAAATTTCCTTTCGGCTTCATTAATATTTCTTATTTATGTAATGTAAACTTCTTATTCAAAACTCTTTTTCGGTAATTTAATCTTAAATTTATAATAATTGAAAATACGCTCGACTCCACTTCTAAGTCGATTAGTTAAACGATCGAGACATTTATATCAATGATCGATCTTTTTTTTTTGTTCTTCGATGATAAAAATATATCGACTATAAACTTTAGGATGTTTACAATATGTTACCATTGACAAAAGAGTCGATTGTGAATCTCATGAATATTGTATTATTCGGTCACTTGATATTAAATTTAAATATCTTTATGGGTTCAGTAAAGCTTCTAAAATTATATGATAGTTCTTTTATCCATGACGTCTTAACGTTAACTTTTTCAATTTATTGTTGTTATGACAAAAGGGTATAATTGTTAATAATAATAAAAAAAAAGTAAATGTTTGGGTAGAATTCAAAGTAAATATTATGTGGCTGGTTAAATTGTTGTATAGGTCTATATTCTAAATGTTTAGGAGAAATACTTTTTATAATAGTCCAACTAAGGATAACTTATTTGATAATCTATTTTTTTTGTAACACATGAACTCGTAACTAATTTTATTGATATTGTTTGTTAAGTGATCAATGCCATTTTACTGTATTGGGTCAATTTATGATAATGGCGATATTACTAATAGATTAAAATTTATTCAATAATATAAACCATGCAGGTTTTCCATAAATATATACATATACACACACACACACATATATATATTGCTTGCATAAACTAATGATGTCTCAAAAATTTCCTAAATGTAAATTTTGTCACGTTACATCAATTATATATTTTCTCAAAGGATTGATTGCCTGTTAAATAAATACCAACTTGAAAACATTTCCTATTCTTATTCATAACTTTAATCCACCATATCCTAGGTATTTTATTTTAAGTTGTGTTATTGAATGAGTCTTTATTATGGAGTACCTTTTTTAGAGATTAATCTTCGTTCTTTTAACTATCTCTGGAGATAGACCGTTCTCTTATTAAACTCTGCAAAGGGTGGGAGTTGCGGGGTCTGAGTTTTGAATGTTTGTCCACAGACAATCAAAGCAAAGCACTCCAAACACTCGCTCCTATTGCCTATTTTTGCCCCATTATATTTTTGTCATATTTGGACCTCCTGTATTCTTCTTAATCTTGTTAAGGAGGGTTAAATTTATTTTGATGTAAAAAAAATTTAAAAAAATTAAAGTTATAGACACAGTAAAATGATAATGAATTTTGTGTAATTAATCAATGTAATTAAATAATAATATTGCAATGAGTAGAACTGTAATGTTGTTTATTATTTACAATAACAGTTTAATATATTGAGTTGATTCTAATAAATAATTTAATAACTACAATAATATTGCTATAAATTGAAACTGAATAAAATAAAGTATTGTAAAAGTTTTAAAACAATGTTAGTATTAAATTACATCCCATCATTCTTTATAATTATTACTAGATTTGAATTATTGCTAGGAATGAATACATCTTGAAATGAAACGAACATAAATTGAACTGAACATAAAATAAAAACTATTCAACTCTAAACTGCTTTTAATTCTGTACATTTTTCAAGTTAGTTTATATTCTAGCCTTATTCATTTTTAGTGCATTGCGTGACAAAAGTGGGTGACAAGTAAGTTTCTGTTAGATTGGTTTAATGTTACTCATTGAAAATTATGTTTAAATTCCTCTCTTTAGAGAGAGATATTGTTTCTTCATGCAATATGTTTGTAATTACACCCAAGGGAATTGTTTTAAGTTTATACGTTTTAACACAAGTTTTAACTAGGAAATCCATTACCATTGAATACCTTTTTAATTTGTTTTCTATCTAGATTTATCTACAAGAAAAATAAATAGTACTACCCACTACATCTAAAAAAAATCAGAATATTTATAAAATAAAAATATAAATTTCTTCTTATGGAAACTACTCTCAAAATAGTTTTCATTGGAAATAAGAATCGAGATTTTGTTTTAAATATCAAACAATGTTTATATTCAAAATTAAATCAAAATCGTTTGAGTGGATTTCAAGAAAATAGATTTGCTCTCTTTTTGCCCTTAATTTTATGGCTGGATTTATAATTTCCAAAACCTTTTCAGGGGAGCTTTATGAAAACCCCAGATACTTAATTTTAGCCTTATCGGTAAAAAAATAGTTTCGGTTCTTGGCCGAGATACAGACATAGTCTTTCACGAAAATCCCTTTTTCTGTTTCAGAGGGTCATGAAATGTCGACATTTTTCAAAATCTCGGGTTCGATATTTTAGATTACCATAGCAATAGTTATAGCTCTCTGAAGGCTCAGGAATAACTAAAAATATGATCTTCAAGTCCAAAGAAGTACATTAATTAATATTCTAACAAAGATCGTGGGTACATAATAGCCCAAGCACCAAGTGGATACGAAAGAGCGCTAACTATCTGGGTTCATAATGTCCCAAGCACAAAGTGGGTACAAAAGAGCACAAATGACTGGGGCACAAAAGAATGCGGCCACATAAAAGCGCAATCTGTAACTGCCGTAAAAAGTCGAGAATGGCTTTCCTTTCTTTAGTTAGGCAGGAATGCGTAGGTTACTGGATTAAACAGCTGTCCAACTTCGTCTTTGACAATGTTGGAAATCTGACTTCGATCCAACCTCACTTCACCTGACCTAACCTAACCTAGCCCTTGTGCTGTTGTCATTCGCTACAAGGTCACGAAACACTTGCGCGATATGTACAACTGTACACTTGCGCTGTTTTGCACCTGCTCTATATTGAAATTAGGAGGTTTCACTGTTATGTACCTGCACTGTTTTGTACCCATGCTCTTCGGGGTCATGACCTTATTAATAGTCGTCTTAACATCTTTTACACTCCCACTGTATTAATAAATGACAAATGCGACTGCTAGGAAGTTATTAGATCCTCTTTTATGTATTAATACGTATGTCCATTGGATATTCAGCTGTCACTTTTGATAGACATGATCAATTCCTATAAAATAACGATAATAAAATATTAATAAGCTTTCAACGTTGATCGCAGAATTTGTCTTTATTATCCAAATGTCCATTCTTATGAAAATCAAAGTATACTTATTTTTTAGATGAAGAGTGATTTTAACTGTTCACAACGACACTAGTTATACATAAATAAATTTTCCTCTCAAAAAATAAATACATCGTTTATCGGAATAATATTTTACTAATAAATTGATTTGGATTCGATCCATCAAATCATGACTAATTAAAGGTCAATTCTATGTAAAAATTTTGTGAAATCTGGTTTTGTCCTTTTATAAATTTAGTTATATTGAACCACCAGGGGTAGGTAAACTAATACCACTAACTATCAATGAAATACACTATTAGTAAATTAAATTAATGTATCGCTTCTGCCTGGATAGTTAAAAGGTTTACGTCATATTAAAAGGTAGCTATAGAAGTCATATAATGGCAATTTAAGATACACTTATTTTTACTTTCTCGCTATCTTAATGGTAGAGAAAGTATTGTGATCGTCAAACAAATTGAACTCAAGATTTTTATGAATCTTGACGTTTCATGACCCCCCGAATCCAAAAAAAGTTGTTTTTGACTTTCCGTATGTCTTTCTGTCTATCTGTACCTCAAAACTAAACTATTTTACCGATCGGGTTAAAACTTGGTATATTGGGTTTTCATAGGGTTGCCTCGAGGGTTTTTGAAATTGGATATCTAACCATAAAATTAAGAGTAGTTCACTGAAGGGCAAAAAGAGGAAAATTTGATTTTCTCAAAATCGGCTTTGACGATTTTGATTAAATTTCATTTATAAACATTTATAAATATCCCAAACAAAATTGCTTCCCTCAATATTTCGGTGAAATGACTTTAAGGGCTCCGGTCTGATGCGTAAATTATATATATATTTTATTATATCTCCTAAACTGTTTGAGATATGAAATTACTTATCGTTACAAATATGTAGGACTCTTTATGATACAAATATTTTAAAAGACTCATATTTTTATAAAACCGATAACTTTCAAGCTATACGTAGATATATATATTTTTTAACTTTTCGAACACAAAAGGTAAAAGTATTGAGACCGCAAAAGAAAATCTAGCCCGAAATGTTGATGGATGTCGACGTCTCAAGACCCCCAAACCCTAAAAAGTGGTCATTGCAATTACGTTTCTCTGTGTGTCTATTTAAACTTAAAATTAAATGCAGTTTAAGAATGGGTGAAAAGAAGAAAAAATCGATTTTATCAAAATCTACTTTAAAGATTATGATTAAAATTCGTATCTAGGTGTTGATTATGATCATACATAAACTGTCTATTTTCATTTTACCATGAAAATGAATTTTAGTGTACTTTACAGAAGCAGAAACTTTCGTATCTCCGCAACTATTTGAAATACTAAATAACTTATCATTGAAAAATTGTAGAACTAGTAAAAATAAAAAACTTTTATATAAAATATATTTTTATAAATCCTACTCTTTCTGATATGTAGGCAAATATATTAATACAATTTTGTGAGCTTTAGTTGTAAAGAAATACCATTTAAGTTTTAACGCAATAATTCTCCAATGCCATAGAATAATTAAATATAAGTAAGTCTCTAAAAGTTTATGTTGATCTTTCCTTAAACCTCTTAGGAGAAATATTTGTACAACAATGATCTATATCCATTTTAGACTCAATAGTCAATATTTACATTTTTATTGGTCAAAATTTATAAATGAGGAATTTAATAGCAATGTGATGGCATGAAGATTTGTAAGATTTCATAAAATGTCGAAAATTTTAACCGGAAGTTGAAATTTTAAAACGAAATGTTGACCCTATGGGACCCTATATTGAACTTTTTTATCGGTCCAAACATACAAATGAGGACATTAATTCTTTAAAAACAAAATTATAAAATTTAAAACCGCGACACAAAAAAAAGTTTTACATAAGTATGGTGTAATTTATGCTTGGATTTGCTAGTGTATATTATTTCGTTTAACATGTATTACAAGTTTAGAGTAAATATCTCCATTTTTAAACAATAGAGCGAGAAAGTCCGTGCGGAGTTTCTTACCATTTATTTTTTGTAGCTTATGGCTTAAACTCAATGCTATACCTTCTCGAATTAGACTGGACTTCTGAAGATTGGGTCATCAGGGTTAGAATCCCTGTTAGGTTTACTGAGAACTATTTTAACTCTTTGATTCTACAATTTAGCTACACGCAAATGCAGGTACATGTTCTCTAAATCCATATCCGTATAGATGAGCTAGTATTGAGACGAAGTGGTCGTAAATTCACCTCCTCGCCATCTGAAACACTGTATTTTACAAGTCTGACGCATAATACCACCGGACCCAAAGCAGAATTATATTGTTAAATAGACTATAGTTTTTTATTTGCATTTTGTATTCTTACCTCTCCTTGTGGTTCGCATATTCATATTAATGGTGTGGGGTTATTTTAAAAATAAAATATCACCGTCTCTTACTATACGTTCAGGCTATCCACATATATGATAATTACTCTAATGGGGTAGGGACGAGAATCGTTTAATTTAGGGGAGGTGTACCCATATTTGCGTGGAGGGAGAGTGGAAAACCATTTAGTAGAAACAACCCTCATTACACCCAACTGAGATTGAACCCAGATCTTCCGATCATCGGCAGTCAAGTCTACTGCGGGAGTAGCACCTTAGATCATGAGGCCACCAAAGCAAGTATATATTGTAATTACTATTAACAATTTGTATTATATTTAAAATATTCTTCTCTCATAATTATTATAGTTTATTCAAAATATTGTATAGTAAAAAAACACATAATTTTATCTTTGGCATGAAGGGAGAGTAGAAAACATTTTGGAAAATCCCCACTCAGTACACCCGACAAAGATTTGAACCTCGATACCCTCGTCATCAGCAGTCTAGTCTATTGCGAGTGTCGCACCTTAGACCATGCGGCCATTGAAGCGGGTATAAATATAGTTAAATGCTATCAACGGTGAGAGCAAAAAAAACATTTCTAATAGGTCATTTCTATGAAAATTATACTTTATCTTTCTCCGCTAAGTCACGTGTTTTTTTATTCCGTAGAAGTTGAGAAAGTTGTCATTTGTAAGATGTAAAAGCCTCCTCAACCTGAAGGTTAAGAGAAGGTTCAAAGAGGAACCAATTCATCTTTGTAAATGTTTCTTGCCCGTGGAAGTTTGGCCGGTGGAGTGGGGGGAGGGGAGGGGGCGCGGTTTACAGCGATGCTACTACCCCTTGAACTGTAAGCTTCAATGGACTCGGAGCTTAGTGGAGTGGACGGCGAACTGTTGTGAAGGGTATCCCTTTTACTCTAATAAATACTGCGGGCTGCCTGGTCGAGATCTACGGCCCTAAGAAAATGGTACCATTCACTAAATGGATGAGGAGAAGATAAAAACGATATAAATCTTATTCATAGATTATATTATTATATTATTCAGAAACAATAATACAGAATATATATATAGCCCGAACAACTATTAGGACGCTTCATTTTAATGTTTAATGGGCTACAATTATGTTTAAGCTGTCTTAGTTACATTTGTTTTAATTCATACATAAGCTTCAATATTTGGGGCTGTTTTAGTTTAAAAGTATATTACTTAACCTATATTTAGAGTACATAGCATATTGTTAGAAAACGTTTCTAAAATATTGATTTTTAAATCAGGGCTTACTGTAGTAGAATAATTCTAGTACTTTTTATGTGGTAAATATATATATATATATTTACTTTAGTATTAGAATTATTTCATTAGGTATTGATACTAACAATGAAAAGCTTAAGTTGTATATCAGATGACTTGACGTTTGAGTATATGAAATTATTCTTTTAGTGAATTTTAGAACTGTCAAAATGTTTCTTCCTATCTAAATCATAAGGTAGACGGTGATAAGATATGATATGGATTTCAAAATTGAGATGTCAAACGTAATGGGGATTTTTAAAAATAATAAAGATCCACTTGAAATCAAAACTTAACACCAGGAGTAGGAAAACATAGAACAGTTCAAGTACCTGGGAAGTGTGCTGACAAAGGATGTCTACTGCACCAAGGAAACTAGATCGAGGATCGCCAAGGTCAAGGACGCTTTCAATAAGAAGAGGTTACTGCTGACCAGCAAGTTGAGTTTGGAACTGAGGAAGAAACTGATGAAACACTACATTTGAAGCAGAAATGTGGACTCTTAGGAAGATGGAAAATAAATACTTGGAGAACTTTGAAATGTGGTGCTGGAGAAGATTTGAGAAGATCAGGTGGACAGACAAATGAAGAAGTCTTAAGAAGAGTGGGTGAGAAGGGAACCACTTTGTTTGTGATTCTTCGGTACAAAACAAACTGGATCGGACAAATCCTTAGGAGGAACTTTCTTCTGCACGACGTCAAAAAATCAAGGTTGTGGTAAAGAAGAGCTTAGAAAGAAGGAGAATTAAAATTATTGGATGACTTGAAGGAAAGAATACAATTCTGGGAGCTGAAGGAGGAGGAGGCAGAGAACAGGGGGAAGTGGTGGACTAAGTTCACTGGCAAAAACAGTACACATAATCATAATAATAAAACATATTTTTTTAAACATAAGAAAATAATATAATTATATATGATATAACATACTATTTAAACAAGTTGCATGATAACTACATGGTGTATCCAACATTTCCAAGTAACTTACTTCGATGTAAGCCTACATCATTTTTTTTAGTTAGCTAGATCTTTAGGAGATTTTTGAAAAATCTTTAGGGACATATATTTTAATGTGTTTCTCATGTATTTTATGAGGTATTAAAGGATTTCCACAGGATTATATGCATTTTCAGAATTTTAGGGAGTTACTCTCATTTTTTACAGATGAATTGTTTTGAAGTATAAAGGAATGTTATTTTATTTTCATATAAAAATTTACAAGAGATAAATTATATAAATGGTGTTTATTAAAAAGATAACTTGAAATTGATGGAAAAATATTATGAATTCGTTAAACAGATCAATATTTGAAAATTGGTCCAAAGGTGAATATAATACGTAGTGTGTTGGAATCAGCGTGAATGCTATTGTTTAGCTAACCTTTCTTCGTTAATACCAACTTATTTAAATAGTGCAGTCAAATGTACCATATTCACTACTATTATAGTATTTTATAACTATTTTTAAAAATTCTATTGTACAATATATTTTTAATACAAAAAATATCTGAATAAGCATTTGAGTTTTAGTACTAGCTAATAACTATTAGAGACCCACCAAAAGTTGAATTTGAACAAGGATAACCTTGTATAGCAACAAGAAAAGCTACTCAATCTACTTTAATGTATTCATACGCTAAGTCATGTGATCCGCAGTTCTCACCTTTGTTAGAATAACACTAATCCTATATATTATTTCTGTTGTCAATATCAACTAATACAAATTCTACAGCAATGATTAAGGTTTCAGTGGTTAGGATTTTTGTTACCAACTTCTGACATTGCATACACAGTTTATGTTAAAACACATTGTTTGTTTAAAATTTAAGTTAAAAGAAAATTTCTAAAATAATTTTTGTGTCAACTACCGAGAATAAACTCTCTTTGCTATTTTGTGTATACACTTCGCTTAGTATTTAATTTAAATAACCCAACAAAAGACTAAATCATATTGGGGGGGGGGGGGGCGGGGGGGAAAGCCTGCCTCTTATACACCTCCCGGGGGGAGATCTCCGGCCCTAAGAAAATGGTACCATTCCCTAAAGGGGTGGGGAAA
>CABFVX010002422.1:0-65333 GCA_902151425.1 Timema shepardi
AGACGTCTGTTAAAACTGCCACGCCTTCGCTTCCACCATACTTGCAGAATAGTTTGTCGAAGCAGGGTGTTTGTATCCGGGAACATCCACTTAAAGCTAGTAGAACACAAATGATATTATTGCAGACTATATCAGTTTTGATTCTCTTCTTTGGATTCTTTTATTTCAGTTTAGTATTTTGTGCAGATTACGGTTTGTAGATGTCATTTTACTTGAGTGACATACTACACTTAAAATAACTCATTTTTCATCCCTACTCCATTTAGAATAATGAATCTAAATGCGTACATCCTGAACAGATATTAAGACGTGGTGAGATATATATAATTTAGATAAATTATTATAAATAAGTAATGGGTTCTCAAACCAAAACAATCTTATCCGTAAACAAAGAAAAATATATCGGGTAATTATAGGAGGTGAGGTATTTTTGATTATAATCTTGAGTTATTAAGGGATAGTGAAATATATTGAGCTTGGACAGCACTTATTTTCATTTCAAAATAAACCTTTTCTGGTTTTCTATTCTAGAAGTGCACCCAAACTAACGTTGAAATAATTAACCACCCCAAACCTCAACCTCCTCGTTTTCAAGCAAACAAGTCTAATGCGATCATGATGCCTTAAACTTTGTGACCACCTATTAGGTTTTTTACGAAACAAAAAATTGATGATTAAGCTTCTAACCAACTGCGTCCAATCATACACAGTTCTAAACCTTAAACTTTAAAAAGTTAAAATGTCTTCATTCTATAATATTATCGGTTCATCTGCCTTATTATCTAAAACAGGTGATTAGTTCAACTGCCCCTCATCTGTATGGGATGCATGTACACTTACTTTAAACAGTAAAACGTTTACACGCTATAATTATTATTTTCGTAATTGTGTGTTTTCCATCCACTAGCGCTATGTAGCCTACATTACATGCCACACGGAAACCCTGTTGCTAAACCGGTATATGTGCTCATAAATTTTGTCAACAGGAAGCTATATAATCAATTTCCCATAGGCGTGGTGATAAGTGATAGCAACAAAAACTACCAGATCTACTCTCATGACGTATCCATTTTCCAAACCATATGATCTGCCAGATCTGTCACTTTTGGCAGGCAAAGCTTACACAACAACAATTTGTTATTAATCGTTTTTTTCTTTTAACCGTTTTAACAACTTCTGCTAGCTGTAAGCTACCACCATCCCTATGACGTATGAACTCTAGCTTATCTACGATAGGAGTGCAAGTAAGTTCAGTTAACAGAAGGTTCTTTAAAGCAAACCTTGGCTTAAAGTATTATTAGAATCGTTTGATAAAACTTCTTATTGATAATATAATATTACCAAGCAAATAAAAACTATTTTTGAATAGTTTAATTCTAGTGACGTTCAGCCAATGTTTGCAATAAATTATTATTATTATTATTAGCACCGCGTCTTACTACCCGTTTGGGTTATACGCACTTACGCAAATGTACAATGGTAGGGTGATTGTGAGATGAAATGGAGGACCTGCAGTTTAACGTGGAATCCGAACCACGGTGGAGGCCTGGCATTCCTCACATTCACAAGTTGTGCTTAATGTTTGCAATAAAGAACCTTATGTTAGCTGTCACCACCTCTTCTACCGTAGATAAGCTATATTTCACTCATGATTAGAAATATCTTCAATAAAATAACATAATTATGTAACCTGTAGTTAACCATGAAAAAACTTTTCACGAAAATCGTGATATTGTTTATTTGGTTGGCGTCATCGGTGAATACGTGTAATAATTGACAGGCTAATATTGTTCGGTTTGCCAGTGACGGAAGGATCAGGGTTTGATTCACAGTTAGGATTACCATATTGGTTCCCACTCCTCATCCAGTCAAATGCGGATACATTTAATATATATTAAATCTGTATAAACTCTACTGATTTATTGTAAGTAAAATATGTATAGCTAGGATAGGTAGAAAGAAGCGTTGAAAAATAAATACAATTCGTTTTCATAAACCTATTTTTAAAGAATACACATTTTATTTTGGAGAAAAAATATCTTCGGAGTGATAATCCTGGCATAATCTCCTAAGTGTGTCCATAATTTACTAACGACTTTGCTTACCTGTGATGTACTGTCAATTTAAGATAGGATTGGCGATATTAATGTATTTAGGTTTTATTCGGATAGTTGTTTTTAGTTATATCATTTAAACAAAAATTATATTCTTAAATAGTTCTAAAAATATTCTTACATTGAAACATTATTATTTTGTCTTGAAGTAGTTTTGTATATAATTTATTTACAAATATTCTAAAGCTTATTTATTAAAATAGTTAGTAGACATATTCTTTCAAGGATGCAGGCATATTAATTATGTCCGAGGAAACGTGGCTATTTGTTTTCTCATTTATTAGAAGATACTCTTGGTTAATTTTTGTTCATCACCAGCTATCTAGACTAGCTGTACTAATAGGGTGAATATTAGAATGGTATAATTTTCTTGGAGGGAGAGTGGGAAACCATTTAGTAAAAACCACTAATACCCACCCATCCCGTATACGAACCCTAACCTTTCTCCGTTGCTGGCAAACCAGGATAAATAAAGTCTTTGTCAACGTAACCACGCACTGGCAATTTTTAGCTAAATGAGTGAGTAAAACTATACTAGATCTTAAATTACTACATGTTATATAATAAAGGAAAGGTTGTGTCCTTCCTTCCGAATTCCTGCCACATGAATTTTTAGAACACTTCTAAACGTCAAAGCAAGATAAAATTTGGCAATCAAGTAGAGTGACTTCTCCATACAATAATAAAAGTCTAAAAACGAGAAATTTACAAAATGGGGAAACTAACCTCTATTAAAAGATAAAACCTATTGTGGAATGTATACAATTGAAATTTATCAGGCAGGTACCATTACAAATAATCAAACAAGTCTTAAAATTTGAGATTTCAAAGCTAGAGTTGGTGAAATTTTAATAGAAACAACTACTTACAAAAGTGATATAAAAATTAAACTTGGCAGGAAGTTTAAGGAAAAACTCTAAATTACAACAACAACAAAAATTAAATAATTTCGCATTTTAAAATAGGAACCTGGATGAAAGTGGGAAGGGGGGAAGAGGGGAGTCGTGGTAAGGGGGGAGGATATAAACACAAGACAACACTTTTAAGGGAGAAAGAAAATTAGAATTAGTGAAGAATTTAGTAAGATTGTTTTAAATACCTACATAAATATTAAATATTTAACATTTTTTAATCAGGGGTTTGGTGAAATAAAGGAGTTTTGAAATTTCCAAACCTACTTATTTTGTTTGTGGCAGAAGACTGAAATTTGTTAAGCAGGCATAAGAGCTATTCCAAACCCAATATATTTTTATTTTTTTAATTGCAAAGCGAAGGACCGGAAAATGGTGCAAAGTGGGATCCCTCCAAATAATTTCCAAAACTAATGGAAAAGAACACTTCCCTCATGGTAGAAGATTGAAATATTTACATACACGTTGAGAGGCAAGCAGAGAGCGGAATCTACCCATACAGCCATAAAACTTTAAATATGTGAAAAATAGGTCTCCGTTAAATAATTACAGGGTTGAGTCTATAGATATATGAATTATTTTAGGTGAGGTAGAGTATTGAAATTAGTCAAGAAATATAGTTAATTAGGTCTTAAAATATGAAATTTTAAAGCTGGAGTCAGAGAAATGGGGGAGGGCTGAGTCAACATTTTTAAAATTAGTTGAAACAACTATTTTCCAGTGTGTCATAAAACAAAATTCAACAGAAAGATAACTTTATTTCGCTAAATAACAATAACATCTAATAATTATAAATATTAAAATGAAGCTCTGGGAAATTAAAAGGGTGTAATGCTCTACTTTCAATTTTTTCTAGTAACAACAAATATTACACATTTGTACTTCTATGAACACTTTTAGGCACATAATTTTAAACTATATTCCTATTTTGATTTTTTTTCCATAATTATGCTTATTTTTCAAGTTTAGTTAAATGATTTAAACCAATGAAGGTTTAATATTTAAAGATAATTTTAGATTGTGTTACTTTTTCTTTTGGCTAGTATTATATTCTTAAAATAATAATAATAATAATAATAATAATAATAAAGCTTCTAGTAGATTCCCCGTGTGAAGAACGGGCAGATAATCTAGTTCATATTTAAAAATAAAACACTTGAAATGTTTTTTATTTAGATTTACAATATGGGTGATGTGATTTATGGGTAAAACAGCATGAACCAATAAATTAATCAAAACATATGGAAATAACTTAAAATAGAGCAAATAACGAACCACATATTCCAATATCAATACAACTGGAATAAACACACTCATAGAAAAAGGATCCCGAAAACAATTTTCATCTATTGTCCTAGATACGTATTTGGGTCATCCAATGAAAATAAGGAAAGGAAATTATTTGATGCGACCACAAGTTTACAGCCCGCGTGGGAGTATAATAAAATATAAAAAGTGCAGGGACTAGGAAATTGCCCTCCACCACTAGATTAGTTTTATAATTTTGTTATTTTTACAATAGTTCCATGCAATTATTATTATTATTATCATTATTAGTACCGCGTCTTACCACCCGTTCGGGTTATACGCACTTACGCTAATGTGCAATGATAGGGTGAATGTGAGATGAAATGGAGGACCTACAGTTTAACGTGGAATCCGAACCACAGTGGAGACCTGGTATTCCTCACATTCACAAAATGTCTTGTCAGAGGTGAAGGAAGGGTTTGGTAATCAGATAAATCTTTGCTGGGACCGAGGATCGAACCCCGGACGCCAGCATAGAAGTCTGACACCCTACCCCTAGACCACCAGGTCACCTCCATGCAGTTCCATGCTTAATCTATCTAATCATAACCAAATTACTGACAGCTTATTGTGTAACTCTACCATATGAATAGAGTTGTGCGGCTTTGCTTCCAACGAAGTACATCATTCAAACCTTTACAAACAGTGGCTGTTGAAATATGGTCGTTATTCATTTGCTCTCCCACATGAGCACCACCCCCGCATCACATTGGATTGTCCCATTTACAAGCTGCTTGTCGTTACGGAAACTAACAGTTACTTTTCAGTGGAAAAATAACGCAAGAGCTTACGTATTGTTTGTTTTTTTTGTCTCAGCAAATATTACTAAAACGCTCAACAGGTTTTTGTATTTTTTACTCATAAGAATATGTTCGATGAAAACGAAATATTAAGCGATTGTTTTTATACAGTAGCCCCATGGCTTCTTTGGTGCTGACTGACAGCTTTAAAAAGTTACCAGATCAAATTACGTATCCCTACGCCTAACCATATGATCTACAAAAACATGTGTTTAGCAGCTGTTGCTTTTGACAATCAAAATTTAGGTATATACCTAAATGTTGACTGTACAGAAGTCAGCTGTGAGCTGTCAGTCAGCACCAAAGAAGCCACGGGGCTACTGTACTAAGGTTTTGTTTAACATATTGGCGCAGCTCAATTCATAGGATTACCTGATTAGTTAAATACATTGTTGGACGTTTGTACAATCATGCCTTGAAATTAACACTTGTAACTAAAGAAACAATGGTAAACAGAATTAATACATCTTAACCCTCTAAGGTTAAATTATTATTTATTATAGTAATAAGCGAATCAGTTAACATAAAATACCGTGAGGGAATAGACTTTGTGATTAAAAGTTATAATTAAATATCGATGGATCTGTAATAAATAACTATTTACCACGAAGTCAAATGCTACACGGAATTTTATTTACATCACAAGAGTAAATAATGTTTTAACATTATATGGTATGATGTGGAAAACAGTTAAGAGGAAATGCACGAGTATTTTCCAGAGAAGAAGAGAATCCAACAAGGAAAATTACATTGTGAACAGTTTTATCCTTCGGTTCATTGTTTAGAGTAGGGCTTAGAGAACATTGGCTATATGCCCAGGGGTTCCTACGTATGTATTTACAATCTTATAAGATTTATTCCAGCTACTCAATTATTAATAATGAAGATGTTAGGGATGGGTGTGTAGTATTACACGTAGTCTTAGGTTAGTAAAGTTTATA
Organism: Timema shepardi; assembly: GCA_902151425.1. Classification (NCBI taxonomy): domain Eukaryota; kingdom Metazoa; phylum Arthropoda; class Insecta; order Phasmatodea; family Timematidae; genus Timema; species Timema shepardi. The sequence continues at coordinate 6,075 of CABFVX010002422.1, forward strand.
AAGAGTGTAGTGATATAATCTCTGTGTTTAAAACGTGTACTTCAAATATCACAATAAAAATAAAATAAGAATTATTCATGCAGCCGGGATTCTAACCAAATAAAACATCAAACCTCTGGATCAAAATATATTCAAAAGTCTACAAATTCGCGTCGTTCTTCTTCAGAGCGCGACTTTTTATGGTAAAACAATCCAAAAATATAAAAGAAAGAACATCGTCTGATGATAATTTTGGAAAATAAATGGTACGAGACTTCGCACGGACTTTCTCACTCCATTGTTTAAAAATGGAGATGTTTACTCAAAACTCGTAATATATATTAAACGAAATAATATACACTAGCAAACCCGAGAAAAAATTGGGTTGTACTTAGGTTAGACATTTTTTGACTCCCGAATTTAGATTTTATGATTTTCTTTTTATAGAATTAAAGTCCTCACTACTGTATTTGGACCAAAAAAATCTATATTGGGTCTAAAAGGGTAAATACTTCGTATTAAAATTATCTACATGTTATTAGGGGTTGCATATCTTATGGCTATCGCATTGATATTAAATTCCTCATTTATAAATTTAAATCAATAAAAAAAAGGTAAATATTGACTATTGAGTCTAAAAATGAGAAAAATAGCTCATTGTTGTACAAACATTTCCCCTAAGAGGTTAAAGGAAAAAGAGAATCAACTTTTTGAGAGACTTACTTATTTGCTTACTCTATGGCATTAGAGAATTATTTCGTTAGAACTCAAGAGTACCTTTCTTCAACTAAAGCTTACAAAATTGTATCAATATGTTTGCCAATATTTCCGAAACTATTGGTTTTATAAATATATATTTCAAATAAAAGCCCCGGTTGGTGGCGCCCAATTGTCCTGAACATATTTTAATCATTTTCTTCTGAGGCCATTGTAGCTGAGTAGTCAAATTCTACATGTTTTGAATAAACTTGTTCAAATGGTGTGTGTTGTTTTAAATTTTCGATTGAGCAACCTAATTTCTCAATTTTTACATGTTGTGGAGAATTTCACTTCTCATTCTCTCCACCTGTGGCTACATTGAAAAATATGTTGCACACCTCTGCATTACAATATAACCTGTTCGCACCGTAACTGACTGACATCGACGTATATACACTTCATTTAGTATATAGTATCAAGCTTACCTTTCATTGTTACATTATGATATTGTTTAAAACATAGAGCTATAGTGTAATCCACAAAGGTAATACTGCTATTTATCAGGGTAAACTGAGTGTACAAGTAGCATGCAATTGATAGTGGTACCCAGTGGCGTGTCGCGGAGTGTTGCAAAGGAAGCATACCTTGTTTATTATTATTAGCACCGCGTCTTACTACCCGTTCGGGCTATACGCACTTACGCTAATGTGTAATGGTAGGGTGATTGTGAGATGAAATGGAGGACCTACAGTTTAACATGGAATCCGAACCACGGTGGAGGCCTGGCATTCCCCACATTCACAAGATGTCTTGTCAGAGGTGAAGGAAGGGTTTGGTAATCAGATAAATCTTTGCCGCGACCGAGGATTGAACCCCGGCCGCCAGTACAGAAGTTTGACACCTTACCCCTAGACCGCCAGGTCACCCATACCTTGTTAAGGCTGTACCTGTGATATGTTATCGCCCACTTGGATCCTATTTGACCAATCATACTTATGTTCTGCTCTACATGCCTCACATGGGAATGTATTCTCCTCTATACCTGACCAATAAGAGTTCTACTGAGGGGTGTGACCAATTCACAGGTACAGTTTGAACTAATACTGCTTACCCTGGCAACACATCACGACACGCCACTGGTGTTACCTATTTCTCAAACTAAACCCTAAGAAATCGCTTCGGTGGCCACGTGGTTTAACGCGATACGCTCATGTTGGACTAGACTGCCAAAGATGGGGATATTGGGGTTCGATGCCGGTCGGGTGAAATGAGCATGGTTTTCCCTAAATTGTTTTCCACTCTCTCTCCACGCAAATTTGGATGCATTTCCTTTAAATTAAGTCTTACTAGTCCCTATATAAATAGTGTAATTAGCACATAAACGTACAACCCGAACGGGTAGTAAGACGCGATGCTAAAAATATAATAAATAAATAAATAAACACTAGATGACACTGTTTTTTTTACATTTAAAATAGTTATTTTTTCCTAATGAATCGCAATCTGAGCACGTGAATTTGTATACACTTTGTTTATATATATCTCTCGACAGTTTCCTTAACCTTGTTGGGGTTTGTCAGCCTTTGTGAGACTAAACCAACCTTTTAGTACGTATGTACCAACGACCCCTTTTGACGTTCGACCTTCACGTCTGCTCCTCCCCTACAAAACTCCCAAACCACTCAACCCTCCACCAGCATATTCAATTAGTGTAAGCAATAATGTACGTTACCTGCTTCAACATGCGGTGTCGGCACTTCACGGTGTCGCTGGATGCTCAAATGTCAGACAAACTCGTTAGATTTTACACAGGATTAATACTTGGGCTACCAGAACCCCATGTTAACATCATTTAAAAGGGTTTCTATGTTGCTTTGAGTGCTGATGTCTTTAAAATCATATAATAACATTGGTTTGAGCACCCTATCATTGTGAAATCGGTCGTTCTAGTCCTACAATCCACAAGTCTAAGGTTTGTTCTTGAAATATTGTTGTAATCGTAAATTCGAAACTTTAAACTAAGCTAAGGAAATAAAGTGTAACTGTATTTAACGAAACGTGGTTCAAAACTGTTAAAAACCTTTGTAAAATTTTGGTTTTATTTATATACCGTATTTAAAATTTTATTTTGTTTTAGATATTTAACGTACATTTCCTGAATATAATTTTAAACTAAATTAAATTAGAAAAGACACAACACCCAGATACATTAATTTAACACTGGGAAAGAGGAAACTATTTCATAAATAAAATAAATCTTTGGCGATGCCGGTAACTCAGAACCCTTATCTCAATAGTCACAAACTATTAAACATATTTACACTAATGGAGTGGGTATTATAAGGGTATAGATTTGAGAAAGTATACCCACATTCACTTGAGGTAGAATAGGAAACCATTAATGTGAATATGCAAATATCCCGGATGGATATTAAGTAAGTCGCGGAGAAGAATTATAGCAATGAATGTTAGTAGTCACGTGATGTGTGCGTGGGTGAACAATATAATTTGATTTCGGTTCATTTCAGATCTGTAAAACGAGGCTAAACTTATCTATAATTCATAACAGATAAAAACTTAAATTTCCCTAGCTGAAATTTTATACTGACCAGTAAATAAATCTCGACATATTTTTTAAAATTATCAAGAAAGATAATAGTTTCCCTGATTACAATTTATGATTAGTAATATTGAATTAAACTATACATTTGAAAAATAAACTTATTTTACTAAGTTTTAAAACAGGAAAACTAATTTAATTAAATCCGATCCATTTGTTGATAATACAATTGAGATTACTGGCTTTACTGATACAAGCTTCGTGATCGCATTTGAAAGTATCCTACTACAAAATTACTGGTGATAGTAATAATTGGATAGTATAAATTGAAATTCTAATTAGCAAGTGGCACACAAACCAACACAAAGTTTATTACCATTTGTAATTTCCATTATACTTGCCAATGATTTTGGATTATATTGTCACGTTCCTCGCCCCAATACAGCAGGGTTTTTGGTTGCGTTTTTTCCACCCTCTATTCAAATTATTAATAAATACTTCATTATCATTGAAATTTACTAGAATGTAGTGGGATCTGCCCAACCATCCCAGTGAATACAGTGATGAGCATTCATTAGCAGTCAGTATCTCAGTGTTGAACAATTCACGCCAATAACCCCCTCGGAAACTGACGTTAGCGTTTACCTCCCCCCCCCCCAGAACCCCTACACACCCCTCTACACCCCAACCTCCTCAATTTGAGTTCGTTACCGAATGTGCTTGTTTTGTGGAAATCCCGTAATGAGATTGTAATTTAATCATATCAGCTTGGAAGACTGCACCAGTCTGGGATTGTATTATTTGTTACTGCAAGCAGTTTGTTTTATTTCACTTGCCATCTAAAAGCGTGGTATATCCCAAGGTAGGGAGAGGTTGGGGATTGAAGATGTATCCACAGGCAACATACAACGTGTTACGGGTTTTCAAACGGCAAACATAATAATAATTATTGTCTTAATTTATTTGGCGAAGATAAGGCGTTAGTTAGCCTTCTCTTCTACTCAACCGGAGTCAAATACAACATATAAGATTACATTTGTTGGAAAAAATAAACACATTTTTATAGAGGAAAATTCAAATGAGTAGAAAACCATTCGCACGCTCATTCATACATTCATTTTAGAGCTCAAGTAATTTCAAGAGCTCAGTTTAGCTTACTAGACAAGATGTATTGCCTAGTTGCACACTTGAAGGGAATTTTAGATTGAGGTGATGAGTCTGGTTATCTAGTGTGTTCCAAGAAAGAGCCTGTGATGCCAGGACAATAAAAGAACGAGCATGTGTTTGAGAATGAACATCTGTAGAGTGGACTCTGTTCTAGCAGCACGGGTGTGTTTATCCTTCAGAAATAAGAACCGTGAGGAGAGGTATTGAGGCTGACATGACGATATTTTGTGAAGCAATAATAATAAGTGTAGCCTTCGTCTTTCATTTATTCTTAACCAACTCAGTTTACTAAAATACTTAGAAATATGGTCATGCAATTACGTTTGATAAAGGGTTTTGTTAGGTTTTATTGTGCGTGGCGTCTTACTACCCGGTAGGGCCATTCACATATATACAATAATGAAGTAGGGGTGAGTAAGGTAGAATTTATATGAAATGTAGCCTTCTAACATTTTTATAGGAATATAATTTAGTAAAAAACACTCTAAGTATAACCGGCTTAGATTATAACCCCAATCTCCCCATCCCCAGAAATCCAGTCTAATGCGAGAGTGACGTATTAGACTATTCGACCACTTATACAGGTTGTAAAAGTGTTGTTGGTTCTGAAATAATTATTACCTTAATGGTTATGTGTCCGATGTAAATTGTGTAGTTCAACCCAGGGATTTGAGAGGAATACAGTGGAAGTGAATTAGGCTTAAGGTGGGCTTATGGGAAACGAGAGTTAGTTTATTATTATTATTATTTAGCACCACGTCATACTACCCGTTTGGGTTATACGCTTTAAGTACTAATTACGCTAACGGATTAGAAATAGGGAAGGTTGAATTAGAGGATGTGAACCCACATTTGCGTGTAGGTAGAGTGGAAAACCATTTATGATAAACCACCCCCAGATCACCCGACCGAGATTCGAACCTCGATCTCTCCATCCTCAGGAGTCTATCTCAACACGAGTAGCGCGTTGGCCAACTACACCAACGAGGCGGGTAAGAGAGTTAGCTAAAGGTAGGATTTTTGCAGTTCTTATAACAATACTCCTTTTTTGACAAAACAAAAATACTGCTTCAATAGAAACAAAGAGTTTAATTGTCTTCACATGGTTATATCGTTGAATGTATATAGTATATATACATTCAACGGTTATATCTTGAAATATATGTCATGGGCATGGCGGCATTAGATGAGAAACTATTTAAATTAAAAATAAAAAGTTGTCATTACATTCTAGAACACCCTTGACATATATTTAACAACTGTTGAGTTTGCCATGTGAAGGAAATTAAACTATTCGTTTATACTCTATGAAGAATTTTGTAATAATTTTTTTACCATAAAAGTATTGATATAAAACTGTAAAAAAAAGCACTGCCCTTAACCACGTTCCCTGCACTCACACCTTAAGTGAACCCTATATGGAACTCGAGAACTTGTAAGCTTTATTCAGTTTTATACTATAAGTATTTTTTGGTCAAAATAAATCAAACATTGCTTCTATACATAAAATAAGGTTTAATTTTGTTCACACGATGACCTCAACAGTAGTTTAATATCTGTGAAACATTTCCTCCAATTTCATGAAAATATTTTTTCTTCATTTAGAAAAGTTCCTAGATAATGCCACTATGCTTATGAATAGAATTAGATTCTATGTTTCTATAGAAGCAATATTTGATTTACTTCGACTAAAAAAAGTTTTGTTATAAAAACTGCAAAAACACTTGATCTTTTTTCACGTTCCCAGTATTCCTACCTTGTTCCGCTTGCCGCTCAGAGCGCGTCTCAGTCCGTTCGCTTGTAAGTAAAAGCACATGTCAATAAACGTTCTTGTCTGTTATTCAAAGTGCATCTTAATCCACGTGCTTGTAGACAGAGATCATTCTAATCAACATATTTATTTATAATTCTAAATATGGATTAATCTACGCAATTTTAATAAAGAACAACTTTTACCCAATAAAATGGTATAGATATAACTAAAAGCATTCCTTACTACACTAGATTGTAGCTATAAGCTCTTATTAATTAAAATTATTGTAATTAAAAACTGTTGTTTTTGACCCGTTTCTAATAATGAGTACATATTAATCAACGTGCTTGTAATTAATTGATAGTGTGCATTTATTAAATACTTGATGATTATTATCCACGTGCTCGAAATTAGAAGCGTGTATCACTACACAAGATTCTAACCAAAATTTAATATTGCTATTATCATCACGTATTAATTAATACGTTTGTAATTATTATCAAATTTATAATATTTTACTTTAAATATCAGTATATATTAATAAATTTACCAGGATATATAAATTGATGTGTTTTCAATTATTAACACGTAGGCCCTATTTTTAATGAGCTTGCAGTATTGGCAAGTTTTATTTGTTGTGCTTGTAATTTATTACCACCCATTAATCAATGTTTTTATAGTTATTAAAAGGTACTAATTTACGTAGTTTTAATTAAGAGAGTATTTCTCTCTGCTAATAATGCGTTACTTAGAAAAGTAATTTTTCCTGAACTAAGGGAAGTATTCTACTCCACTGTACAGTACATCGGACTTAAACATTATTTGTTAAAATACAATGAAAGTAATATGACTTTGAGGATCATTCTACCATACAAAAAAACACAAAAATAAAAAGTATTAACCCAAAAAGGCTTTTTAACAGTATCATATTCGCTTTTGTCCAGTAAAGTGTTCGGTAAACTTCACTTGGATGTTGTGTGTGTCTGAAACTAAGTCGTGTAACAGGTTCTTAAAAGCAAACAAACGTTGGACGAAACTTTATACCTTTTCGTGACCCATTTTCAACAAGTGCAGTTTTATGTTATAAAAGTAACAAAAAGTGACAACCTTACACCGTATACAAAGGTTTTTTTTTTTACTTTTTCAAATAAAGAGAAAGTAGTGTAGCCATGAAAAAAAAATTATATCAAGTTTATGATGAATCGTTACATTTTGTATGTCTGAACCCAAAAAAGTGGATTTTTCCATTTTGTTTGTCCCCATATCTGTCTGCATGTCTTATCTATTCATTTATCCCCGGGCACATGTCAGAAACGGTTTGATGGGTTTTGTTCAAACTAGATATCTGGATATTACAGAGCAGTAGTTCAGGACATTTATTTTGAGTTTGACCCTAGATTTCAAATTAAGAATTGTTTACTGACTAGTGATTTTTTTTTAATCCTAAATTTTTCCAAAATGATTTTAATGATTTTGTTTACATGGCTTTATTATTGAGGGTTTTACCTGAAAAATAACCCTTTATAATAATAATTGTATTTTGTGTAGAAATTCGTTAGAGGGTAATTAACTGACTAATAATTTTCGAAAATGCTTAAATATTTTGAAAGTTGCTCTAGCGACTTTGTTTAATATGTATATCTGGGGAATGTGCGGCATAGTAAACAAAACTATTTTTGGTGGATTTGGGGGATTTTCTTAGGGGTAGATTACTGATAAGTATTTTATTTAGTTGGAATATTTAAAGAAATTGCTAGAAATAATTTGGCCAAGCATGGGTAGGGGCCTACCTGTTAAGCTTTTTGCATCATAAATAATTATGTATGTTTGTTTTTATTTAAAAAAAATCATTTAATAAAAGTTCATCATTAATTGCACTGGTAGTCACATGGTATAAAGCATTAAGTTTACAATAAACTTGATTTATTTGAAAATGGCTTTATACATTTTAGTAATCACTGTTGTCTTTCCATATTTTCACCTTGTTGATGTGGGTGCACTTCTCCTAAAATATTTTCTCACTCTATATTATTCAGTCGGTAATAGCTCATGCATTTCCATCAGGGCATTTTTTCTTGGAAACTCCATAGTTTGGGTTTTATTATTATTACTGTTATTATTGGGGTTTATAGGCCCGTATTGGGTTGTATTAATTTAAAAAAAAGTGTGAAAGTATAACAGTAGTTAATTTTCAATGTTTTTTTATTCATATGTGTGAATCAATGAGACTAGGCTTGATAAAAAAAAAGGGCTCTAGATTTAGCCTCCCTCTAACAAATACGTTAATTTTTTTATATGTCCGCAAAATAAAATGTTATGATATTTGAGAACTAGAAGCTAGCTTTCCTTTTTAACTTGAGATAAAAAGCTTGGTATATTTCTTTACCCTCCTTCTTATTGCCATTAAAAAGGGTGATTGTAGGTGAAAGGTGAAAGGGAGTATAATCTAAAACAGAATAGTGAAATAGTTCCAGAAAAAAAACACACAGACCATTGTATTTTAAGCCATGTGGTATGACAGCGATTGATACTCTCCTGCTGAACGAGGCGGCCACCTTAACTTACTGATGAAAACAAGGGAATTCGACAATACTATTAATCCTACGTATTTCACATCCTTTTGTACCCTGTAAAGACTTCTACACTTTGACCCCTCTGAGACTCAAACCAAGGTCTCCTAAGGTGGTGGCTGTAACACTTCAATGATCTTGTATAGTTAGTTCCCTTTAACCTTATTTACACATTTTAAGAATTAAAAAACAATAAAAAGTTTAGTGTTAAAGCACCTCAAAAATAATGTATGTTATATCCATTTTACAAGTGAATTCTAAATTATAGTAGGAATCTAGGGAAAAGAAACTTTTAGAAAATAACATGTTTTTTTTTTGTGGTCAGCATTAATAACACTTTAGTTCATATTTCATAGGCACCGATATCATATAAATAAGTCATCAAAAGGCACAGTTTTAGGTCTCTTAACTCACAAAGTGTAAATAATTATAGAAAACTGTTTTAGCGGCTTTTTATTCTGTTGAAAAGTTTATTTTAGCACCGCGTTTATTACCCGTTCAGGTTGTACCAATATTTACTAATGCTAATGTGTTAGGAATGAGGAACGCTAAATCCGAATTTTCAAGGAGAGACAGTGGGAAACCATTTAGTAAAAACCATCATTAGTACACCCGATTGGGATTGAAACAACGATCCACCCGTCATCGGCAGACTAATCTATTGCGAGAGTGACGTTTTTTATTAGACCAGCGGGCCACCGAAGGGGTGTAAAGAGGTATTTCTATCTTTTTACTTTCTATAGACCTATTTGTCTATTGTCACCCCGTCTTAATACCCGGTGGTGGTATATGCATATAAACTAACTACGCTAGTGTGTTGTTGACAAGGAAGGTTAAATTCATAGGAAATGTACTCTCATTTGTGTGGAGGGGGAGTGGAAAGCCATTTAGGAAACAAATGTCTAAGTACGCCCGAAGTGGAATTCGAACCCCGATCTCCTCAACATCAGTAGCCCAGTACATTGTAAGAGTAATGTCTTATACCATTTGAGCATCAAGGTGGGCTGTTCTTATTTGAGTCGGACTGTACATAAAAGCATATTTTGCAAGGCAGACGAATATGAAACTATTTTATAAACGTTTCACCTGCCATACAAATCCAAAGCTACTATGCACCCTTTAATGTTTCATAACGTGTAACGTAAGTTATACCCGCATCGGTTAGCTAGCGGAATAATTGTCAAGTTCGTCTAGTTCAGAAGTCTGGTGTCGGAGAGGTCACGATTCGAGTCCTGGCCGGGTGTACTGAAGGAAGCTTTTCCTAGATAGTTTCCCACACTACCTCCACGCAGATGCACGTACATTCTTTCTAAACTCTACCTTCTTCATCCCTGCTCGATTAACGTAATCAAATGCGTACATCCCGTACGGGTAGTGCGACGCGAAAAAAAAAAAGTGGACGAAGATTTTTAATCAAAGGTAGGACAATTTTAACTAAAACGCCAGCCATCTTGGTTGCACTCACGCCGTAGTAATTTACTTTATATTTTCTCCTCGTCGTATTTTGGAATTGTAGGCGATATGGACCTGTTACTGTCCTGAAATGAAAGAACGCCAAGGCTCATGTTTTAAACACAGTCCACGTGTAGGGAGGGACGCACGGCTCACAAGATCAATCTGCAGGATGGGAACAAACGCGCGTTACCACGTTGACATCGACAAATATATCGTTGGGGAAACTTACTTTCTTCTATTTAGTTCAGTATGCAAACCGAGCTTATAGTCGCGGGATCAATTCACATCATGACCAAAATTAACATAGGGTTTTTCCCTTTCTTAGCGGAAAGATGACTGTTGAGGAACTCCGTGTTGTGTCTATTACAGAATTAAGCTAGTTTGTAAGTACTGTTATTATAAAATACTTTAGTTTAGCAATCATGAGACAGATGTTCCTGGTTTTATTTTAATTCTTATCGCGTCTTATCATCCCTTTGAGTTATACGCATATTTATTAATTACGCTATTATATTAGGGATGAGGAAGATTGAATTTAGAGGAAGTGTACCCGAATTTGCGTGGAGGTAGAGTAGAAACCATTTTAGTAAAAACTACCCTAAGTTCACCTGACTAGGATTTGAATCTCGATCTTGTAATAATGCTCTGTCCAGTGCATTGCGATAGTGACGCTTTAAACCACTATCCCACCGAGGAGGGTTCCTTGTCATTAATAATAAAGCCAAAGTTTAATGCAACTATTTAGATACGACATTTGGATCACCTTTTTGAAAACTTAAACAAATCTTTTTAGGTCAACATTGATTACATTTCACTACATTAGTTGTGTTATTTTATAGTTATTAATAATACGTTATCTATCAAAGGTGAAAGTTGCAGTGCACATGAATTGACGTATGAATATGAGAAAGTAAATCTATTAACTTTTCTAGTTGCCAGATTAGGTTCTTCATATGAAAATTAGGCTATAAAACAACTTTATATTAATGTAACAATGTGATTGTCTATGTACTAATAGACAAAACAAATAATATATTTTAAATTGGACGACAACCTTATAGTTAAAGTTGGGTTTTAATTTACTTTTAAGATACTTTTTTTTTAATTTCTATCTTCAAGCGATTACTCTTGCTAAGTTTTTTTTAATTCCTTTTGTATTACGTATTTTTTTATTTTCATCGAAAGTTTAAACGAAAAGCAATTAAAAGTATGTCAATAAAAATAAGAGGATGAGGTTTTCTGTTTTATTTGAATAATCAAGTATCCCGTGGAATTGATTCGTTGTGTCTTGTTTTTCCTCTTTTCATTGATAAGTTTTGTGATTTAAATTTACGTCAGTCTTTTAAGATAGTCGAGTAAACTGATTGGCCTTCTAAGGAAAGGACCTTAAGGACAATAATTCACATTTAAGTGATATAGTTAATATATTTCTGTTCACATTATTGTTGATTAGTTTTATACTTTAAAGTGAAAGGCAGCTATTTTGACTTAGAAACTACTTTAATTTGTCTGACAAATTATCCATCCCTAGGAATTGGATATATACAAGCTTAGGTCACCATGTGTAATATAGTAGGTTTGTTGTATGTTGGTAGTACTTGAATTAATTCTTCTTCCGCATAAAGCGGTTGGGAGGTAAATGACTACGGCAGCTGGTTATTTTGAAGAACTTAGCGTGATATACCAATTTCAATTTATTTCATCCATCAAAACCATATTACATACTTTCCCAAATTCCTTAGAGAAGTTTGTTTGAATTTTAAAAGTTATATATGAGTTTAAAAATGTGTGGAAAACTTTAATAATTTGAATTCACTTTTATTAATATTTGTACAATCAAATTTGAGCTTTAGGATTACATAAAAGCTTCGCAATGATACATATTCATTCGCTTTTAAATAGTAATAAATACTATTTATTTATTGTGATTGAACTTAACTACAAGGAAACTTGGTTTCTGAAATCTTACATGTTCTTATTGTCACGCTTATAATGCAAATCGGTGACCTGGCGGTCTAGGGGTAAGGTGTCAGACTTCTATGCTGGCAGCCGGGGTTCAATCCTCGGTCCCGGCACAGATTTATCTGAATACCAAACCCTTCATTCACCTCTGACAAGACATCTTGTGAATGTGGGGAATGCCAAGCTTCCACCGTGGTTCGGACCCCACGTTAAACTGTAGGTCCTCCATTTCATCTCACAATCACCCTACCATTACACATTAGCGTAAGTGCGTATAACCCGAACGGGTAGTAAGACGCGGTGCTAATAATCATAATAAAAATAATAATAATAATAATAATATAGTGCAAGTCAATTTTACAACCAGTTCCGAAAGAAAGATAACAGTAGCGTAAAGTTGAAAAAAATTAATATTTAAACTTTTGTTAAATCTAGGATAGTAACAAGCTTTTCTCTCAAAGTAATTAGTTTAAAACTAACAACATGATACCTAATATCTTCATTTTCAAATATATTTAAATGATCTGATAGTAAATCTAATTCAGTTTGGTTGCGAAATTATTCTTAAGAGCTCCAAAGATTTGTTTACATTTTTCTGTCAGAATTTGATGTTTCTCTTGAAAAATGTTTTGAAATAGGATGTAATAGTAATGTTTCAGCTAAAGGCTGGGAATGGAAAGTATAGTACGGTCTCTGCAGAGTAGCGACATTGGGCCGATATTTGAGCTTTTGATAAAACTTCTTAGAAACGTTGCTTATTATAATTATCACTATGTGTGTTTAATGTAGGCCCTATACTTTCGTTATTTTAAAAGCAGATGACTCACAAACTACTTCACCGAGGCCTTCAGTCATCGATTTATCAATGTGAAAGGAGAAACCACAATTTACCCAATGATAAATTATTTTTTTTCAACAATTTTGCGAATCTAGCATTGGTATCTTAGCTTATATGTTGCTGAGTAAGATCTTTTAAAAGTACACTTCGTCTACCCTGGAAGGTTCCAGTCTCACCTTTACGTATTACACTATGACCCTATCTTATAAGCTACACCATAGTGCAATAATGCAAGGTAGGCCTGCTACCTTAGAGGGTAAATGAAAGCTACATGTTGTACTATTATTATTTAAATGGCTACGTTGACAAATAGGTAAGTCTTGTTTGTTTCTGCTTTGCCAACAACGTATATTCCGAATTTTGAATCCAGGCCGGGTGCTCTAAATTGTTCTTTTTACTAAAGGTTTCCAACTTTGTAGTGCAAGTGATGGTACATTTATTCTCACACTCTTAACTTCAATGTATATAATAAATGGAAGTCAGCGGTTGTCCTAAAAGGATATTAAGATGTGGAAAAAGACGCAGTCTGGATACCTTAATGCCTGTTACTAAGGTTTAATGTGTAATAGAGGGTTTGTGAATGTGCTATCCTAGGTTAAGTTAGAGTTAACTATATTTCAGTGTATGTATCTGAGTTAAACATGTCTGTGGTTTTGATGGTTTTCTTTGGAATATGCCTGAAGCGCGACACTGTGAGTCTTCTCTCTTTATCCCTTCATCCATGACTTGTTTGGCGTGTGTGGGTCGATGGGGCTGCTGTGATATTTTTAGGGGGAGGGAGGGTTGAGAAATAGGGAGGTGTGTAGTGGGTGATTTGGGGGAGGAAAGAAAACCATCAATTGGAAAGTTTGTGGAAAGAACGCGAGGTAAACCAAGATAAATGTGCTGAGTAGTATTCGTGTACCAAAGGGGTAAACATGAAATAGGATAGTCGAATAGTTCTTCATTTGGATCTGAACAGAGAACTATTATTTTGTCACGATAATTTCGACTGGGATAAGCTCATACTTTGAAATAGTATCTATTTTTACCAAAATAATTTTGAGGGGACTTAAATGTATAAACATTGGTAAACTATATTTTATAATATTTATTAATATATTTTATCAGGTAAAGAAAGGACACATGGTCGGGATCGGAGAGTAATTATTAATGCTAAATCAATAATTTTTGAAGATGGGAAGAAATTTGTCCCTTAATCGAATAAGAGGTACGAGAAAATGTACAAGATTATAAAGACTTTGGTGGAAGAATCGCCAACTTGTGAATATTTAGTTCAATAAAAATTATAGACAAAGCTAAAGAGTCTTGGTTTAAAATCCTTAGAGGAGCACACATCTCCAGATCGATACGTGGTTTGCATGTAGCTTTATTCAATAGGTTAGTTTTTATTACCGCTATCCACATATTTACACTACCGGTGTGGTGGTGAGGAAGGTATAATTTAAAAGGACGTGTATCCTAATATCTTCGAAGGAAGAGTGGGAAAGTATCTAGGAAAAAGTACCTCAGTACAACCAGCCAGGATTATAACCCCTACTACCCCGCCATCGTCAAAACAGGCAGTATGAGACCAACATATTTATCCACGTGCTTAAAGGGTTAATTATAACTAGGTACTAACTTTGACCTAACTGGAACAACAATCGCTCCTTTGACCTTGACAATTTTTAAGTTGGTAGTTCTTTATGACTGCTCATGGTAAATACAGAGTTTTTTTGTGTGTATTCGCTACATTGGGATATTTAATATTCTCTTTTTAACCGCTCAAATCGTATCAATACACTACCTAAAAATTAACTTAATCAAAAAGGTAATCCTAATACTACACATGGATCCCCTAGATAGGATAGGATGAACCTGTGAACAAACCCATTTCTATCCCTATCACGACTTCCCGCAGTCGAAATCAAGTCCTCTAACCTAGCGGCCATTCACTTTGAGTCTCCTGAACAATGGGATGGACAGAAAAGTTGTCAAACCACCCACATTTGTGTCTTGTGGGAACAATTGCGGCTCTCCATTGGCACCAGTGGTTCCATCCACTCCTGACCAATCAATTACATTAACACACGACATCCAAACTGACTTGAGGTACGATAAAAGAGGAAAGGTCAGTGTTTTTGCATTTTTCAAAGCAAACAGTACATATGTTACGGGTAATGTGCTAAATCTAGATAATGTCGAGATTAGCCGGGTGATGTCAGCATTAGCTAGTTGCAGTGGATAAAGTTAGAAATAGAAAGTAATTTATCTCATGTACGACATTATCCGGATAATATAGACACTAGCCAGAGAGTCTTGGATAACGTGGCATAATATTTGTAAAACTAAGCACGTTTCAATGCGAATATTATTTCAAAACAATATTTTGAAATTGCACAATAAATTGGATCGTAGCAGTGCACTAACTTTCGAAATGCCTCATTTTATGCTTTATTTTCCTCTAACATTACATAATCTAGCTTAACTTAAACTAATATCACATAACCTAATCTAAGTTGACCTAGACTAACCTAACTAACCTAGCCTCAATCATAGAAATTGCCACTATCCAAGTGTAGGTGGATAATGTCAATATTATCTGGGTAAACTTCGAAAAGAACTATTCAATCACCTCTTACTCAATATTATCTACGTATTTTGGAAAACATTATCCGGATAGTATTGACTTTATCCGTGTTCGAACTTTACCCTTAGCATATATATATATAAAATACATATATATACTATATTTTTTAATAAATCTAATATTACTCTAGTATGAACATTTAGATTTTTTTTCTACACATTTTACTGTCTTAATAGTTCTAGAATATAGTCTTTAGAAAATAATCATTTGAGGAGAAATCTTTAAAATGAAGAGAAAAAAATATCATAGAATTTTAGGACCCTCTCGACAGATCAAGAAATGTTTACATTACCATGAAAAGAAAATTAAACTCTATGTTTCTACTGGAGAAATGTTTAATTTATTTTGCCGAAAAGCAATTTTTGTTACAAAAGCTGCAAAATTGGTTCTACTTCTTTTATATTTTATTTTTATCATAAGGGATAGGTTTGAAACTTTCAGAGATTAGTAAAATTTATATTTTTTTTATTCAGAAATATGCTTAATAATATGTATTTTGTTGCGAATCCTTAACTCAATCGATAGCATGCCTGTTAACTTAGTCAATGGTCTCTGGTTCGATTTATAGCACTGAATAAAATTGTTTGTAGAATTGGAGCTTACACTTTTACAGGGCTAGATTAATGGGTTGACAGTTTGTGTCGGTTCTAGAGTTAAGCTAGTTTGTAAGACAGCCAGTTGGTATAGAAAGTGGTGGTTAAAATGACTCTATTAGAAATATATTCTTTAGAGAAGCTCTTATTGAACTGAGGTCCCATCTTAAGTACTTGACCTTTCGCCTTTTGACTGAGCGCCGGCTCTAAAACCCCTCCATAACATACATGTTTCATGGCATCTAAGAGAACTAAACTTTGACCTTTTGAATAAGTGCTGTGGGCATTCTGCTCATCCGATTGAGGGCTTTATCTCGTAATATTTTATTAAGAGTGTTTCCACGCTTCTTTATTGCACCGTCCATTGTCGTCGCTACCTAAGATTCACCCTCCAGGATATTTTATTTTATATAACAGATCCTATCGTTTGAAGGTCATAAGGTGAAAGCAAGTTTCTTTTATGTTTGTTAGAGTTTGAAGATTACATTTAGGGGCAATAGACATACAGGGAGTGTCTCACTCTTTCACAGCGTTTCTGGAATATTTCATTTATCTAAGTACATAGATCGAGAAGTGTGAATTTTAAGGACATACGCTTTCTTGGAGAAAAGTTGGAAAAAAAACCATGCATGGTATTCTTCCTAGGATCTTATTACCAATCTGAAAGTGCCAGGCTCGGTTCCTGTCATGGTTGAAATATTTATCAAAACTTGTATTTCACCTTTAACAGCGATAAATTATCGGCCGGAGAACTGAGTATTTTGCTTGTTTCCGAGTTAAACTAATGTGTAATATAACCTGGCTTTTCCTCCACCGTGCCCTAATAACAATCCGGTCAATGGGAGTTCGTATCACAATGATGGGATAGGAACTAGGAAGGTATCGTTTTAAAGGAAATGAACTTGCATTTGAATTAAAGCAGAATAGGGGATCTCATTTAGAGGAAATTTACCCACAGTTCACCCAGTCGTAGTTCAATCTCTAACCTCCGCTTCACCTAAAAACCAAACTATATATTAAATAAGAGCCATGCCACAATTTTCCTAATAATGGACTTTTCTGACATTATGAAAAAAGGTATTAGATCTACTTTCACTTATTCACGCGTCGTGTTATGTAATGTGCAGCTGTCACTTTTGGTAGATATTATCAATACCTATAAAATAACAATAATAACAAAGGGAAAAAAGTTTCACTGTTGACCGCAATAAGAGTTTCTAAGTTTCTAAGACGTGCTCTAAATATCTCTTTGTAAGAAGATCAAGGTATATTTTAACCCGCATCAATTGTGCGAGCTTATATTACTTCCGCAATCTTTAAAGGGTTCGTTTTAGATTTAATTAATTAGGTTGCATTTATGTTGATTAGATTTTTTATTTAAAATAATTTTTATTACTATATGTTCAATACATACATACATATATACAATACAGACATGCATTCATTACATATATACATTCATACATGCATATATACATATATACCTACATATATACATGCATATATACATATATACATGCATATATACATATACATACACACATACATACATACATACATACATACGTAAGAGAAACATTAAGAGTTCTAAGAATAAAATGACATGCTTGACTCGATTTATGAATGTTGTTGAAGCGAAGGGAGTATGCAAGGTTAGGGAAGTATGGGGATTGTTAGTAAGGATGGATCAAGTAAGGATTTTTTTAGCTATATTCACAGTTTCTTGCCTACATTGTAAGGGAACGGCGTGATTAGGAATATGTATATCTAACTCATTATGTAACCTCACCCACTCCCCAGTAATAATAATAATAATATTTAGCACCGCGTCTTACTACCCGTTCGGGTTACACGCTTTAAGTACTAATTACTCTATTGGATTAGTAATTGGGAAGGTTGAATTAGAGGAAGTGAACCCACATTTGCATGGAGGGAGAGTGGAAAACCATTTAGGAAAAACCACCCCAGTTCACCCGACCGAGATTCGAACCTCGATCTCCCCGTCCTCAGCAGTCGAGCTCAACACGACAAGCGCATTAGCCAACTACGCCACCGAGGCGGGTCACTCCCCAGTAGCCTCATCCCTTTTGGGCCAAATATCTTCATAAGCACCTTGTTTTCGAAAATCCTAAATTTATTTTCTTCCTCTAAGGCAAAAGACCATATTTCACACCCATAAAGAACAACCGGTAAAATTATTAGTTTGTACATTTTGAGTGCTACATTCCTTGAAAGTAGGTGGGATGTCAACAATTTGCTGACGAATAGTAGCATGCATTTCCCAACTGTATTATTTTACTAATTTCCACTCATATCGTTACTCCTAGTTAAAATTGTTCCTAAACTTTTAAACTCACTAACCCTGTCAAATGATTTTTTTTTTTACAGTATTCTCTAAATTATAATCCTCAGTTTGTATTATCTGTGTGATAATAGTATTTTCAGCCTTCACCTCTAAACCTATTTCCTTACTATCCTCTAATCAAATGTTTTTATTTCTTACAACAGCTTCTTTACTATTTCCCAACACATCTAAATCATCTGCGTATCCTAATAGCTGCATTGTACCGTTTAATGTCAAACCTTCCCAACTTTCTTCCATTAACCTAATATCATATGCTAAGGCAAGATTAAAAAGTAACGGGGAAAGTGCATCTCCTTGTTTCAAGTTTCAACCCATTATGAATTTCTAAGGTATCTGATAAGTGACATCCAACCCGTACCCTGCCATGCGTATCAGTCAAACATACCTCAATTAGCTGGAAAAGTTTTTAGGTATCCTAAACTTAGCTAAAATATATACAATTAATTTATTTTAACTGAATCTGAGGCCTTTTTAAAATCTATTTATAATTGATGAACCGTCATGTTGTATTTCCACTTTTTTTCTCTAATATTTGCCGAATAGTAAAAATATAATCAGTTTTTTATCTATGATTGTCAAAATTAATACTGATGTGTCCCAACTATTTACTCCAAATATTGCGTCGATCTCATTAAAATTATGTTCGATATAATTTTATAGCATGTTGGTAGAAGTGAGATACCTCTTAGACCCTCTTTCTATCTGGTCCATTTGTTTGAATTAAAATGTGTACAGTCGGGTCCAATAGTAAGATTTGTAGCAAGAAAAAAATATCTATTGGTTAATTAAAAATCTATTAAAATGAAGGAAGAAGGACACAGATATACACAAACATACTCATTACATATAAAATGTACCAAACATTTGCCAAATGTAGGTTCCCTGATTCCATGTTCAAGAGTGAACAATAAATCACGATATTAAAGATACCAGATAATGGCCTTAATAAAAAATGTATCATATAAAACATTTTTTCCTGTGATGGTTACATTTCTCTCTCTCTCTCTTTATTTCTATAGCGCTATATTTTGGTTCTTGTATTCAAGAATACGATAGTGTCTTGTTTTTTTCCGTTTCCTTTATAGGGAACCCATAGAACACTCGAATACAACGCGATAACAGAAGTCACAAGGGAGAAAAGAAAAAAATGGAGAACAGGGAAAGAGAAAGAGGGGTCATAAAAGAAAGTCACCCACAGAGAAAGGAAAGGTGAATCCCAATGTGGATAGAAACATTTTCTTTTCGTACTTATCCATCCGTCAGCCCTCCCTCAATACTGCGCGGGAATATAGATGGGGTTTTCTATGGGTATACTTGTGAGGAAGGTGGCGGTGATCTCAGGGTGTGTTTTATAAGTCCTTTTTATAAAGTGAAGAGCTATTGGATCGATTTTTAAAAAAAACAGGGTGTGACAAACCCGAAATTACGGTGCTTAAGTGGCGGTCATGAAAACCTCGTAGAAATAATAAAACCCATGGTTTGACAATAAATATGAATAATTCTTTGTACCTGCTTCGGTGGCCGCATAGTAAAAGGCATCACTCTCGCAATAGACTATATTGCTGATAACGAAGATATCGTGGTTTGAGTCTTGGTTGGGTGTAATGAGGGGGATTTTTACTAAATGGTTTCCCACTCTTATTCCACGCAAATGTGAGTACACCTCTAAATGCAACCTTTCTAATCCCTAACACATTAGCGTAATTATTACTTTGGTGTACAACCCTAAATATTTGTAAGACGCAGTTCTAAAACAATCCTTGGTTCCTCCCACTGAGTTAGAGTGGTCTGCCACAATTCAAGGAGATCTTGGTTTGATTCCAAATGGTTTTAATGAGTATGTTTACTATTTGTACACGGGCTCGTCCTACTAGCAATCAGTAAATACCAACGAGCCTTATCTATGCCCTGATTTAGGTTGGAAGAACACTTTATTAAATACCTTGCGGCCAGCATTGATCAATTCTAACAATAATATGTTTTGTTATATTATAGGAACTATGACTATCTATCAAAAGTGACATTTGCAAATAGTATGTCTTCATGTATAAATATATTAAAATTGTTTTGGAAACTTTAGCTAACTACCAAATACCTTTCTTCCTATACAAATCCGGCTATAGGTTTGCAGTGCTGGATGTAAACCCCCAACATCTCCACTGTGTTTAGAAAGTGCACATTATATAACAACAATATAAAAGTATTACTTTGTTACGTGGATATTTAGGATTACTGCTAAAGCACTTTACTTTGATTTGGAAGATCGGAGTTCGACCTTTATTTGGTGCACTGGGGACTATAAATAATTAGTCGTGTGGTTTCCCCTCCTCTCTCAATATGAAGATTGTTGCGTTCCTGTATAACTAGTCCTACTCGCCTAGTTCCTTTAATCAATTAACTGGTTAGTTATATAAGACGTCATTCTCGAAATAGAATGAACTGGCGATGACGAGGGGATTGGGGTTCAAATCCCGTTCGTATATTTTACCGAATGCTTTTACGCTATCCCATCAAGCAAATGCGGCTACACCTTCCATAAATTCAACCACCTTATCTTTAACTCATTAGCATCATTATAACCCAAACAAGTAGTGAGACTTGGTGAAAATAATAATAACTGTATATCAAGCGTCAATCTGCTCCCTTAAATTACTCATCTCAGACCCGGAAGGTGTGTGTTTCTAATCCCAGGTGTCTGCTCTAGTGGTTGTTTTCTAGAGTTCTCTCAGTGTTTATTTTTCATTCTCTATTCAAGTGAATTCTGTCTTACCTGAATATGATTATGTTTACCTTCCTCATTCTATAGACTTAAGTAATTTTGAGTTTTTTTATAACCCAAACGGACAGAAAAAGGCGTGGTACCCGTATGGAAGAAATATACATAATATTTTAAAACTAATCATGGATATAGTTTTCACATTAAAAAGTAAAACTAAACCGTTCATATGAGAAGTCCTACGAGACTTAATACCTATTAAGACCAGCTTGAACTTAAACTTATTTAAGGAAACAGGGTAAAGAATGTGAATTTTAAGGATATTCACAAAATATTTGCTTAAATATAGGGTAAGGAATACATTTTAAAATTTGAATATGGAAGACACTCAACTGTGTCCATTAATAATCAAAACACTCCAGCTGGCACTTAGCTATACAGTAGTCTAATTTTCGTAGGAAGCAGAACTGCTATAAGAGTTACTACTTTAATGTACGCATAGGTCAAGTCAAGGATTCTGCAGGTGGATTTATTTTATCACCGCGTCTTTCTATCTTTACAGGATACACACACATATTATAATTGCTCTAATAGGATAGATATGAGGAAGGAAGCATTTTAGAGGTAATCCACCTGCATTTGCGGGGAAGAAGATTGGGAAACAATTTAAGAATAATCACCCTCTGTAGACCCAACTGGGATTTGAACCCCAATCTCTCTGTCTTCAGCAACAGGCCAGTCTATCACGACTATTAGGCCAATGAAGCGAGTCTGCAGCTATTACGTTTTCAATATAATATCAATACCTGTGTTATTGTTATTATTATTAGCACCGCGTCTTACTACCTGTTCAGGCTATACGCACTTACGCTAATGTGTAATGATAGGGTGATTGTGAGATGAAATGGAGGACCTACAGTTTAACGTGGGATCCAAACCACGGTGGAGGCCTGACATTCCACACATTCACAAGTTGTGATTAATACACGTCTTGTCAGAGGTTAAGGAAGGGTTTGGCAATCAGATTAATCTGTGGTGGTACCGAGGATTGAACCCCGGGTGCCAGCACAGTAGTCTGACACCTTACCCCTAGACCACCAGGTCACTAACTACCTCTGAAATAACATCTATAATTGAATAAAATTTTATCAATTTTGCCCGTAGAAAAGGTTTATTTTCTAAAAAAATCTTATCCTATGAAAATTGTTCTTTGAAGATTGTCAGTTACAACTGCTGTTTGCACTAGGGTATTTTCTCCATTCCGTAATTTATCGAAAAAATTGTTCGCTTGTTCGGTAAATTCTTCCCATATTATTAATCGATTCATTTATCACAATGAAGTTTTATTCCTTTCTATATTTCTTCGTCTACATGTCAAAACGAGGGAACAAGTATATAATATCGCAATATTGTTATTTATAAATCAATGTCCCTAGCAATATTAAAAAAAACTGATTAATATCGACACTTGTGGTGGGATGAGAGTAAAATGGCGCAATGCACAGTTAAAAGCTTACAACGACAAAATGAAAATAACGTTTAAGGTAAATCATAAAATATTTTAAAAAATCAAGTTTTGAATAAAATATGGCTATAATCCTGGCGAATGCACTGAGAGGGTTTTTTATTTTTTTAAATTAGTACCGCATCTAGCTACTCGTTCGGGTTGGACATATAGTAACTAATCACGCTAGTGTGTTGAGAATGAGGCTAATTTGAATTTAGAGGAAATGTACCCGTATTTACATAGATGTATAAAGGAAAATCTTTTGTGGAAAAAACCATCCTCAGTACACTCGACTGGAATTCACAACCCAATCTTCCCCTCATTGAAAGTTTAGTTTATTGCGAGAGCTACTCCCTAAATCATTTGGGTACCGAAGTGGGTTTTACTAAATTACCTAATGTTATTCCTCCACGAGAATTCGGATACATGTTTTATCAATTATACCGTAATTATAACATAACTATGACACAAACTTGCCAAAGTTGACTAATGACCACAATGGTACATAAGCGTACGTAAACATAACTTCAGAAAATATATAAACTTACAACTAGAACTAACCAAATATAAGGGTTGAGTCTTCCTTCACAACCACCTACAATCTGCATCCACCATGTTGTCAAACAATATATATTTGATGGAGAATATAACTGTCCCGCAATTTTCTAACCCCTATCCATTTTGTCAAATGATGGGTATGATTCATGGTGGTGTGAAGGGGTGGGGAGGGGTGGGGAGGGTTGACATTCCATCCATTACGAGCTGAGCCAATTATAGCCACAGCTTCCCTTTATGACAGGTGTTTAATTGATAAACCTTGCTGTGATAAGGTGGTATTGTCGACTGATAGGTGGGACGTCCCCGCGGTGTTAACTCAAAATACCTCAAATAGGAAGTTTACACACAAAAAATAGACCATTTCATAGAGCGAGTGATTAATACATACCTTTTCTTACCACCCGTTTGAACTAGACTCATGTGGTTACACTAATTGGGTAGTGGACGGGATTGACGAGGGTAGAATTTAGAGAAAATGTACCCCCATTTCCATGAAGGAAGCTTGTGAAACCATTTAGTGAAATAAAAATAACCCAAGCACACCCAGCCGAGGATTCAGCAGCGACCTCTTTGTTACCAGCACACTTTTAGTCCTCATGCTCACATGTATTAGGGTTATCAACTGCATGTTGAGATGGAGTAAGGGAGGGAAGAAAACCCCTAGTTCCGGTTCGTAATACCTACTATGATTGATGTATTTTTACAAAGGTCCTCCCTACTAACCAGTCGTACTAATTTCTAGCAGTTGTTGGACGTTTAATATAATGCATATATATTCTCCACAAGTGTGAGTTAGTTGTTGAGTTATGTAGTGATAGTTTTAAAGCTTTGTGCTTAGAAAGTTTCCAGTGAATAGTTTAATATGTAATTGTAATATTAATTGGTTAATATACTTTAATGAAACGACAAACGTCCATTCTAAAAGTAATATCGTTTCAATTCTACTGGGAATTTAACTAGGCACACTCAACTTTTATTTATTATTATTTAGCACCGCGTCTTACTACCCATTCGGGTTATACGCTTAAGTACTAATTACGCTAATGGATTAGGATTTAGGAAGGTTTAATTTAGAGGGAGTGAACCCACATTCACGTGGAGGGAGAGTGGAAAACCATTTAGGAAAAATCACCCCCAGTTCACCCGACTGAGATACGAACCTCGACACACTCAACTTAAAAGCAGACGAGCTTTTGACTACGCTAATGTTTGACCATTTTAAATATTATTATTCCTATAGCTAAACATCACTTTATTGAGGTTACATAAAATGTTAAAAATAATATATTTAAATATCTGAGGAGGTAGAAAGAAGTAGATACCTAAATAAGGATTAGAAACGGGATCATTGAATATATCTTTACTGAAAACACACATAAGGTGTTTGAGCTTAGCAGTATAGTATTGTGTTAGCCAGGTGGTTATTACAGACCTAATTGCACCTATTAGGTCCACGTCACACTCAAGTACAGTCAGTGCTCTTGGTCCTCACCACAACAGAATTATATGTGAATTTTGTAGATTGACCAGCATAGGTTTGTGTAAAATAACAGAAATCTTAATACTATTTATCCAACTTTAGTGTTCGAATTAAAACATTGTTCATGTATAAGCATACTACCCCATTAATTTATTTTTAAACTGGCTTGTACTTTTATTTTCGGAAATGTATGAGAAATGTATAACTTTTAATGTGTCGATGTTTTCTAGGAGTAAACGAGTAAACCATTTATAAAAATCCCTCCCTCAATACAATGAGCCAGGATTCAAACCCTCACTTTTCCGTCAACAGCAAATCAGACTCGTTTAGTTTGAGGTTTTTTCCGCGTACTCATTGATAAGGGTGTAAAATTGAACTAACTATATACATCTACCGTATTGGTGTAGTTAAGGGAAAGCTAGTAAAAGTTACTAAATCTACTCTCATGTATCCATTCGCCAAACCATATGATCGTGAAAATTCGTACATCCCGGACAGGTAGTAAAACTTATCTCATCCTCTAGATAGGTACAGTCCAATTTACATAAGAATGGCCTTTTAGAAGATAAAATTGCAGCCAAAAGCAATACCAATTTACTATTTACTATCAGGAGAATGAAATGGAAACTCCAGTCCGGAACATTGTATATAAGTCAGGAAGTGTACCCTTTTTGTAGACTCATAGTCAAGCTGGATGGTGCAAACAAAACTCTTCTGATCTACATCTAGCAAGGCTACAAGTTATACTTTAAAGTTTTGTTCTTTAAGGTGCGCGCCAAATCGGTTGACTCCCTCAGTCCACTACTATCAAGGTGCAACACTAGCCCCTCTTCCCTCCAACACCTCACTCCATTTCTTGGTGTAAATGTACCAATGGTGACTCGTTTGCCAACTGCTGTTGATCTACCTCAGCCGTTAACGAGGTGTGTCGGGTAAAGTCGTTAAAAGTTGGCGGACAACGACCGGGTGCAGGCGAGGAGGTAATGAGGATTAGCTCTGTGGGAGCTAGCTGAAGTCAGCGGGCCTGCCTTGATTGCTGAAAGAGTTTCATTAACGCCTTGTTTGCTAGAGGTATCTTCGTTAACTTTACACAAGACTAACGATTGGACGGGGAGGCGTTATCTTGTTAGATCCACGCAGACGCCTTGTTAAGCTATGGCTAGGTATGTGGTTGTACAGATCGGTCTTCTGACGTTTTACACAGGATAAGGCTATGCAGCTTGTAGTAAACTCCGAATAATTAATATACAAACTGTTCCGCACAGTATAAAGACTTATAAACTTCTAGTTCCACCTTGATTCTAAGCATTCTCTTGCGAGAAGTTGAGTAGCATTAAAGAATATAACAATCGTATCTAAACAGGAGATTCTATTTTCCCACACCCTACCCCCTCTCATTATATATAAATAAAATTAATTCAATGGATGTTTTGTCTGTTCGTATATCCCTTTAATTAGATTAAATGATCTGATTGACGGATTACAACCAAACCTTGTACACAGCTAGGAAAACCTTCCATTTTTATTTATTATTTTATTTACAGCCTCCATTCAGTGACAAAACGTGTTCAAAGTAAAGTAGCTAACGATGGCATTTACGTTTGATAGTTAAAATGTAACATAAAAAACTGTTATGTTTGACAAAGTTAACGTCCTAATTTTAATGGTGCCGCACTACAAAGACTGCCAGTTAAAGCTGGGTTATAATATTTTTTTCAGTTGTTCAAATATGTACACACAAAAAAAGTCCACAAATTTTAACAAATCTTTGAAAAAAACATAGTTTTACATTAAAATATTATTTGTTTCTGAGATATCCAGGGGATAAAACAAAGAGGTCCAAAATGTTGGAAGAATATGGACTTTTACTTTCTCTCGACCCCTTAAATAGAGAAGTATTGTGATCGCCCGTGGTCTAGTGGTCAAAATCTCCTGGATTAAAATCCATATGTTCCTGGTTCGATCCCCAGCGCTTACAAAATGGCAGTGGGTATGGAATGGGAGTCAAACTCAAGACTCGTGAAAACAAATACGGAGATACTTGAATAAAACATTAAACAACTCCGATTTAGAAAACTGGGTATAATGGCAGAAGGGATCATTGTACTGACCACATGACACCCTCTATCTGAAGGAACTGGCATTATCTCACCAGTAGATGGTGGCCGCTCGATCGGTATGGCTCGCTGGTGGGCTTACACCACGGAGTAAGTAAGTTTCCCTCTATTTCTACATGTAATTGTGGAAATGTGAATATATTTCCACCAAACTCCACCTTCTTGATCCCATTCCACTAGTACCACGACGGTTAAGTAATACGCGACGTAAAAAATATAAATATGTTAGTTCTTCTATAATATAAAACAAAACAGGTGTGTATTTGATATTTGTCTTAAGATCCAACAACTCTCGCTAAATCTCGCGGGAATGAAGACACAAAAACACCTGCACAAGTGGAATCTTACTTCTTACCCAAGAAATGTATGGTGGGAGAGGGGAGGTTTAGAAGACTCCGATAACGAGAATCTGATGATCCTTAACGGTTTTCCTGAGTTCTCAACTTTATTTTATTTTAGTCCGTGGTTCGACGCGGCTGCGAGTTCCAAACGTACAGTACATCTCTCAGAGCAAATTATCCAGGAAAAAAAACAACAGGAATCGACAAAATTGTTGCGTTCACGATTTATTAGAAAAACTTAACATATTTATGTTGTTTGAATACATTTTAGTGGCAGAATTAATTATAAACAACTTTTCAACCATCTAACCTTAGCTACAAACTTTCTAACTAGGTGGCTAAACTAAATTTTCTATCTATTTAACTTAACCTTCATCATTATCTAACCTAGCTTCTCTAACTATCTAACCTAACATCTCTAACTATCTAACATAACATCTCTAACTATCTAACATAACCTCTCTAACTATCTTATCTAACCTCTCTAACTATCTAACCTAACCTCTCTAACTATCTAACCTAACATCTCTATCTATCTAACCTAGCCTCTGTAACTATCTAACCTAACCTCTCTAACTATCTAACCTAACATCTCTATCTATCTAACATAGCCCCTCCAATTATTTAACTGAACCTTTCTGACTATCGAACCTAGCCTTTATAATCATATTATTTAGCTCAAGTAAACTAAATAAACTCACATTTTTATCCATCTTACCTAAGGGATGAAATTATATGAAAAATGTAGCATATATGAAACTCAATTAGAATTATTCAACTTAGGAGGAACTGCAGTTATATGATTTTGTAAAACCGTAATCGGTGCGGCTGGTCAAGATCGAATCCAAACTAGCCTCCCCAGTTAGTTAATGATATTTATTCTAGGCGCATACATATTAAATACCAATTAATAAACGTGAGTAAATAATAATTTGCTTTACCAAATAACTGAAGTCGGATTGCCCTATTATGTGCCTTTCTAACAATTCAAAATGTTGCTTATTTATACTTACTTATAGGGATATCTTTTACAGCTTTACATTTAAGTTTGATAACGAAAATAATCTGAATACTTACTCTAATAGGATAAGGATAACAAAGGTGGATTTTAGAGAATGTTTACACGCATTTGAATAGAGGTAAAGTGAAAAAATACATTTTAGTACACCCATCCGGGACTTGAAGCCCTGTCTCCACACTACTGATGAACCATAAAAAACAAGACTGACTTTTTTTTTACAGTAGTAAAAATATACTATACTAGCATAAGTACCCGTCTTTGCCCGGGGTAACCATGCAATTCATTGAATTGCAACGCTTTTATTTGCTTCAAACAAACAGAAACAATCTCCACATTTTATTTCTTCTAACCAAGTTTTTGATAAACTTAAAAGAATAAAGAAAAATAATAATTCCAGCTATGAGGTGCACACGTTCGCTCACAGGGTCTAATAGTTTCAAAATTTCAGACCTCTGCGTGTGGTAGCTATCGCCCAATGCTCATGACAGACAAACGCTTCAGTTTATTAATACAGATTATATTGATGTATCCATAATGAAATCCATCGAGTTTTTGGCAGGCTGTTACAAATTTGACCATAGTTGTAGCTAAAATAGTAGATTGTCAGCTACTAGTAAGTAGCCACAGTGTAATTATCCTAAACAAACCTTATCTGGGAACTATAAACGCTACTAAATCTACTATCAGGTATTCATGTGATTTGCCTGCTGCGGTCACTTTTGGAAGAAAATACCAACATTGATAAAATAGCCTTAATAATGTGGTGGAAGGCTGCAAAAATATATGTTTGTATTTTCCAAAAGGCTCTCTCTTCCTGTTAAAATTAGACTGCCACATTGCAAGTGTTTAAACATTCGTTCGGCAGGCCTCAATATGTGAATACGTCTCAAGTATACAGAAACATCAAGGCACGACTATGTAAAACAAATATTACTTAATTTTAATCCCTCCAGATTGTAGAATTTTGAGAACCATTTAATACATTTGACTTCCCCGTAGGCAGTAGATATTACGCATTAGATTTCACTGCCCACAGATATGAGAACAACAAATTTGATTACTGGCAGAGTCGAAAATATATCATTGTAAAAAGTATTTACTTCCCTTCACAAAAATAATTAACTGACACCCGCGTGACCTAACGCGCTACTCTCGCAGTGTACTAGGCTGTCGATGACGGGGAGATCGAGGTTCGAATCTAGGTCAGGTGTACTAAGGGTGGTTTCTATAAAATGGTTTTCCATTCTCCTTCCACGCAAATGTATTATTATTATTATTAGCACCGCGTCTTACTACCCGTTCGGGTTATACGCACTTACGCTAATGTGTAATGGTAAATGTGTAATGGTAGGGTGATTGTGATATGAAATGGAGGACCTACAGTTTAACGTGGAATCCGAACCACGGTGGAGGCCTGGCACGCAAATGTAGTAACACTTCCTATAAATATAGCTCTTCCCCTCCTTAAAACGATTATAGTACTGAAAAAAAAAAATTATTAATCACCTGAGGCTTGCATGATGTGTTTTTTCCAGGATTAATTATGAAAAGTCACTAATAGCCACTACATTGTCATTGGCAGCGCATTTCAGCAAATAGGTTTCATTTTCATATAACGTTATATTTTAGGCGTATTTTTGAATATAGTAACTCATATTTTAGAGTATCCTTTAAAGAACATGTTATACCAGCCTTTAATATAAAACATGATTTTTAAAAAATATTTGCTTCGATGGACACGTGGTCTAAAGTGTTAACCTCATCTGGTGGTCTGTTTTGCTGTCCGCGGGTAGGTTGGGGTTAAAATCTTAGTTGGGTGGCTCTTATTAGATTTTTTCCACTATTCTTTCACGCAAATTCGAGTATATTGCCTTTAAATTCTACCTTCATCAACCGTGGTCCTCAAATGTAAATAAGTGGATAACCCAGATGGGTAGTAAGACATAACGTAAACTTTTTATTTTCTAAAACTTGAGAAACTTTTTGGAAAACTCAATTTTGTGTATTTTCAAAATATAATATGTATACTGTTTTAAAGTATTTTTTTTATTGAATGTGAAATTATTCCAAACAATTCTACGTAGGGAAATTTCATCTTCTCGCTATAGCATAGCAACATCTAAACAGCGTATAACCCGAAAGGGTAATAAGACGCGGTGCTAAAAAAAAAAACTAACACAAAGTTGAGAAAACCCTTCCTTCAGAAATAAAACAAAGTAGCTTGTGTTTGTCTGCTTCAGGACCAAAAATATTACAGAATAGTGAGGAATTACAAAAACAAACATGAAGCAGAACCGATCATATTGCCTCGGGAATACAAATCATTGTATTTCTACATTAATTATATAAATTAT
Source organism: Timema shepardi (assembly GCA_902151425.1). Lineage (NCBI taxonomy): Eukaryota > Metazoa > Arthropoda > Insecta > Phasmatodea > Timematidae > Timema > Timema shepardi. Next base: position 36,742 of record CABFVX010002422.1, read on the forward strand.
ATCACATTAATAAATATATAATATTAATGCATATATATTGTATAAAATTGTAACCGCAAGGCCTAAATTGGAAGGCGAGTTTGTTTAATATTGTATATTATGAATTGCGAGTGACAAAACGAGGGTTGCAGGTTGTTTTGATTATTCTAAAAACAAATAAACCAGAAGAGCTGACCACAAAAGTTCTAGCTTCGACTTTGTTTCTAGCGTCAACGCACAGAATAAAATCATTTGACGTCAACAGTTGGCAACACTTTTCCAAAGAATATTTTACCTTTTAAGAAGGTAAAAGCTAGAAATTAGGTAGATTTTTTCAAGAATGCTGGTATTCTTGACTGAACATTATTAATTTATTTTTATTTTACTAAACCGCTGATCACAAGTCACATTATTTGCAAGAAAGATTTAACCTACAAATAGCTACCTATAGCTTAATTTAATAAATTATTGCATAATTTTGTTTTCCTGCGGTTTGAAATGAAAAAAAATACTAGGTCTACATTATTCAATAGACAAAACAAATTTATTTAAAAAATCATAATGTGAAATATGCATTTAAATAGTAATGTCACACGGTGAAATGAATTAGTTTGAGAATTTTGCCAATAAAGAAACAATGTTTTTTGTATTATGTATGCTTTACGTAGCGTTCAACAGCTCCCAAAAATAGTGTTTACACTTAATATTTTCGAAAACTTAATGTCAAAACAATGGACATGTATACCAGTTGGCATACTAAGTTAACAATAAAGTGAATAAAATGGTGGTTTGGAGGGTTAAAAATAATAAAATGCATCTTTTATTTAAAGGGAATTCTTGAGACTTTAGTTAAGTGATTAAGAATATAAGGATATTATATTTCTTTATAATGAGTTGTCTTCAATTTATTCACTTCAGAATAACTGGTCTAACTACTAATGATCGGTTTCAGATAAATTTAGTAAACCTTTTATGATTAAAAGAGCTAAGGGTAAACCAAACCGCATATAAACATTAAGATAATACCTATTTTGGTTAGTTCCAGTCTCGGCTGCAATATTTCATAGGTCTACAACTAACATTAATGTGGATAGTAATTACTACTGTATGTACGATTCAGTTTAAATAGAACTACATTATTAAAGTTTTGTCGGGGAATATTAAACAGATTAGGCCTACCTTTTTTACTATCTTGTCAACTGGTCTTTCCGCGTGTTTTACACTAATAGAGTACACTTGATAAAGGTTGAATTATATAATAAAGGTATTCGGATTTGTGTGGAGGGAAAGTGGGAAAACCTTTATAAAAATAAAAACCCTCTTCACACCCAGCTTGGATTCAAATCCCGACTTCCCCACTGTTGGAAAATTAGATTAAAGAGACAGACGCTTTGGTCAATGTTGCCCCATGAGGCGGGTCAATATACTATTAACATACCATATAGGTGAAGCCTAACTAACCTCCACCTACTATAAAACCTACAAACAATTAATCTTAATATTGGAATTTCCCAATTATTCTAATGTTGATGTTGAATAAAAATGCATTTTGATAGTGTTATATTTCAAAGAAAGTATTCCTTTAACACTCAGTGTAAGCGTACTATCCCCGCTCTTGGCCCACATTATGATATAGGCCTATTTAAAGCTAGATTATGTGAAACTCACACAAAAACGTTTTGAGGTTTTTATATAGGGCTAATGAGATGGCAAGTTTAAATCAGGTAACACAAAGCCCCTAATAAATTACAAAACCTAGCATACATAACCTCGTAACGCTAACCAAAGGACAAGTAAAGTGAATGCGAAACTTAGCGTCACTCTACTAGGAAAATATTTGCGCTCGCAAGGACTTTGTTTTCGCAAATTGGTCGGCCATAATTACTTTTGACGCAAAGTCTAGCGTCTCTTTACTAACTGTCTCAAATTATTTTTGCGTTGTGGTCATAATAGCCCTCCAGGGAGCCCCGGATAAAAGATAGAGGAACCAGCTATCATGGCTGACTATCAACACTAAAGTCTAGGGGTCACTCCACCAGATTCAGGACCGCGCAGACTAGGACGATGGTTCATCAGTACTTATCTTGAGAGCTGCTGCTTGAGCCCAGCGTACCAGGGTTGGGAACCGTGTAGGAATCACTCGGTAGTCAGACAGGCCATGAGGAATTCCTAGCAACACTCCGTTTTGTCAAAAGCTTCCAAGTATTCTCTAAGTACATTCACATTTGTAATATACATAGTAGTACCAATAAACCTATTTAAAACCCAAATTTAACATAAATCACGAGGCCACACAAATATACCCCATCACCTCCCCCTTTTCCTCGGCCATAGCACATCCTGATGGACTCCAAGGCCCGCGTTAACAAGGTAAAGAAGGGGGAGGTGACACTATATTAATACTCATCTAAATATATAATATGAATACACATTTAAATATATAATATGAATACACATATAAATAAATAATATCATATGAATACACATATCAATGTATAATATGAATACACATACAAATACATTATATCATATTAATATACATGTAAATATATTATATAATATTAATACACATCTAAATAAATTATATCAGATTAAGAAACATATAAATATATTATACAATATTAATGCGCATCTAAATAAATTATATACTAATAAACATATAAATATATTATATCATATAAATACACATATAAATATATTCTATCATATTAATACACATATAAGTATATTCTATCATATTAATACACATATAAATAATATCATATTAATACATATATAAATACATTATATAATATTAATACACATAAGGGTACATATTTTAGCAATAATTTACCTTTACATATTTATGGGATTTATTTATTCTAATACCATTATTATCGGTGATTTGTACATATAAGCTAAGATTGTAAGGATGTCTATAAAATTCATGAGTATTCTCTTGGCGAGAGAACGCTAGACCACAGTGATCTCAGTCTGTAATGATACCTAAAGCCATGAACCAGAGCTCACATCACCATTTGGGATGCCAATGCTACTCACAAGGGGGTATAAGTGGTTTAAAGCGTTAGTCTTGCATTGCACTTATTTGGGGTTTGAAATCAGGCCGGGTGCACTTGGGGTACTTTTTCAACTTTCATTCTTACTGTGTGTGTTTTCATCCTTTCTTCTCTCAAATTAAGAAAAATTTATTCTTAACCATCTGTATCCATATCCCTTGGATAAAGACTTTAATTACTAGTGTAAAAGGTCTCACGCTATAACATGTCCCTCATTCAATAAACTGGATTTACAATGTCGAGAAGAACCAGTGTTTGAATCCCGGTTGGGTATAATGAGGGTTAATTTTTCTTAATAGTTTCCTACCCTTCATTATCACAAATACGGGTACATTTTCTTCTAAGTTCTACCTTCCTCATCCTTGCCCCATTAGTATGCGGATAACTCAGATTGGTAGCAAGACGGGGAGTGTCAACTATAGACCCATTATTAATATAAAAATAGTATGTTATGATTAGCACCGCGTCTTACTACCCATACGGGTTATACTCAGATATAAAAATAGTAAAACAAACATTTATAAGTATCTAATGCCAAGTTTAATACATATTTCCTCAATCCAATATAGTGGTATCAAGTTTTTAACTCGTCCAAGTTCATTAAATTTTTCAGAATGCAATATTTATCATAGGTAGCTCCCTACCAAGTTAATATTCCCCTAGTTCTAGAATAATTATATAACGGTATCTTACTATGTTCTATGTAGGCTATAGTCTTTCCTGTCATCTCTCCTCCACCCTCTCCTCTGTTCCCAAACTCCCCAGTCTGTCGACCTGGGAGGTGGGCAGGCTGCATGCTATGGACAATCAATCATAGCCGCATTTAACCAGACTCACTTTCAAAGCGTGACATCTTGTTGTTTTTGTAACTGTTAGCAACAGTAGTGTCATAGCCTGCAACGGCAAACAGTTTATATGTATCTCCCCGTCAGATACAAAAACAGAGGAATGGAAATGTAGAGTTGAAAAATATTAACAGTAATAATAATTTTCTGCCTACTGGTTGATGTATTTTACTTAGAATTAAATATATATTGAAGACATAAATAAATGTCCTGCTTCATGCGTGGTTTTGTTCAATGTCAATTACTAAGAAAACGTGTTTTTATTGAAAGTGAAACTGGAAATAATTTAAAAAAAATAGATATACGTAAATTACTTTGAAAAAAAACATTGGAAAGCTATAATGTGATAAAGTGTGCCCTTTTTTGTACTAAAAATAATGTAAATTTGCGTTTTAATCCATGAAATTAATTAAAAACTAAGGCAGGCAATATATACTCGTGCATTGTTATTATAGTAGCCCCACGGCTTCTTTGGTGCTGATTGACAGCTTTGAAAAGTTACCAGATCAAATTATGTATCCCTACGCCGAACCATATGATCTGCAAAAACGTGTGTTTAGCAGCTGTCACTTCTGACAGTCAAAGTTTAGGTATATACCTAAATGTTGACTGTCAGAAGTCAGCTGTGATCTGTCAGTCAGCACCAAAGAAGCCATGGGGCTACTGTATATATATACACTCAGCTTACGGTGTGAGATCAGTCTTACCTTGACAGGTAAACTTGCTACACTCTGATTTCCATAGGAAGACCATTATTTAAAACTGTAAACTCATGTTGTCACAATGGGGGGGGGGGGGGAAAAAAAACAAAATTAATTGAAATCTTTGGCCGGTTAGATTAAAAAATAAGGGCAACTATGGAATAGACATAAANGGGGGGGGAGATAAATACAAATGTACTTGCATACTTAGCCCGTTTAATTAATAATATAGCGCTACTCTTGGAATAGACTAGACCACACATGACTGGGTTATCAAGGTTCGAATCTAGGTCGGGTGTACTGAGAGGTTTTTTTTCAATATGGTTATCCACTTTTTCTCCACGCAAATTCGTGTACATTTCCTATTATTATATATAGCCTTCCCCTAAAATCATTAGCGTAATTAGTACATAAGCATATAACCCAAACGGGTAGTAAGACAAGGTGCTAAAAAAAATACAAAGAGAAGGTATAGGTCTTTAGTAATACATAGAAAAGAATTATTTAAAGCTTTCGATAACTTTTTAGATTAAATTATCACCGATAGATCACACAATATAATTTCTAGAATACCAAATATTAGTTATTTTCAATCAATGCTAGTGGTCGGAAGTGGGCTTCCTAAAAAAAAATCAGGGTATACCTTTCAAAGTAAACGGATCGTACTGAGTATATAATGATAGTATAATAATAATAATAATATAAGCACCGCGTCTTACTACCTGTTCGGTTTATACGCTTTTAAGTACTAATTACGCTAATGGATTAGGAATTGGGCAGGTTGAATTAGAGGAAGTGAACCCGCATTTGCGTGGAGGGAGGGTGGAACACCATTTAGGAAAAGCCCCCCTCAGTTCACCCGACCGAGATTCGAACCTCGATCTTCCCGTTCTCAGCAGTCAAGTTCAACATGACTAGCGCGTTAGCCAACTACGCCACCGAGGTGGGTATGATTAGTATAATATATGATGCTACGTATCATTCTGGCCTTTCAAGCTATCCACAAAATAAGTATCTTATTATGTATTTATTGTAATATAAGTTATTCATTACTATTACATTATTTAAGTCTAGTAGATGACATACATCTTTGAGTCGTTTACTTAAGTTCTTTTGCTGTAAAAAAACTAATTAAAAAAATTAATATTGTACTGTGTACTTAATGAACTTGCCCCCAGCAAAATATCTTTGGAGGTAAGTTTATGGCCTAATGCTCTCAGCCTAAGTAATGCTTTAGCATTATTTAATAAAAACTGAAAGAAAACGATAAAAAATAAGTGTATTTATAATACCAATTATCTTTTGTTTTTAGTGCCAGACTAGGGTATTGATAATGAATGAAATTAGTTTGACTTGAATTAATAGTTTAGTAGCTATTAATTTAGTTCTTATAAAATTAGGTACCTTAAAGCTAGTTCTTGTGGGGTTAGGTCTTATGAAGCTTAGATTTAATGAATTTAGGTCCAATGACTCTTTGCATGACTTAGGATATTTTAAAGGAATGGATGAAAAATGAACTTTAGGTCAAATTATATTAGGTCCAGTGAATTTAGGTCTAGCGTACTTAGGTCTAAAGAAGTTAGTTCCAGTTTAAGTTAGGTCTAATAAAAGTAAGATATAAAGTTTAGGATCTGTGAATTTAGTTCTCATAATTTTGGATCTACTGACTTATTCCCTTGTTTACCAGCTATTCCATTCACGGTAAGAATTACTCTCTGAAAGGTCTTTTTTCCTACCAATATCCTACTATATAGTAGATTTATGGTAGGGAAAAGGCCTTTCAGAAGTCAATTCCTACGGTGAATGGAATATATCTAACATCATAACTAGACAATATTACGAGTAAATTGAAGGGACTTGACTAACGTTAAGATATACCGAGTTTGAACCCCCTTCCTACCCACAATGGTGGCGTTAGACTCACTATGAGCACTGTTTCCGTTGATAGATATGTCTTGTCTATTGGAGGAAGGGGCCGAGGGGGAGAGTGATAAGGTTCTCTACCTCCTTTAGTGAGAATACGGTTGCACTTCCTCTAAGCTAAACTTATTCCACTTACCTCTTAGATTAAGTCAAAAACAACCTATATGTTAAACTTAGATAAAATAATCGTTAACCTCTCTGTATTTTACTGTGCAGTTTGTGTTGTCGTCTTACCCCTCTGGGCTATTCACGTATTTACACTAATGAGTTAGATATGAGGAAAGTATAATTTATAATAAATGTAACCAAATTTGTGAGGAGTGAGAGTGAAATATGATCTAGTAAAATTAGCTCAGTACACCTGGCAGAGATTTGAAACTCGACCTCCCTCTGATCAACAAACTAGACCATACGATCGATGTTTACGTACGCCTTAGCCCGCTGGCCCACATATGCTGTCTCCCTGGTGAGAGCCTGGTGCACTAACACGTAACTAGTTCGTGACTAGAATAAGTACTTATCGCAAGTGTTCAGAGAAATATTTTCATTTTATTGTTCGCCCACGCCTAGAGAAAATGCTATTCCGTGTTGACCACGTTCATTCCGTGCGTCTTGTGTTGGCGAGGCGCCGTCACCCAATAAGCGACATCTGTTGCAACAGTAGCGGTATGATAAACAGTCGCTAGGGCGCCTTCAACCTCTGGAAGATTTGTTAGAGTGGGTTGACATACCGAACAGTTGTTTTGGCACTCAAGATCTATTTCGCGTTATATTTTATTAGTTTATTTATAGCTAAGCGTCTCACTGGGTGATTCGGTCTAACCGCAAAAAGTTTGTCAAGAAAACATAATAAAAAGTTTAAAGAAATGTAATTGTAATCTGCATAGATAATGTGATCTTCAACTGTCGATTTTGATAGGTTTTATCAATACAGAGCTTAATTACTATCGAGGTATCTACTACCATCATGCTATAACATTTTATTTAACATAATTATCAAATATATATAGATTTTATAAAGGCTTACTTTCAGTTATAATAAATAAATAAATTATGTACATTTTATCTAAGTTTGGGATGCCGAAAAAACTTTTCCAGCTAATTGAGGTATGTTTGACTGATACGCGTGGCAGGGTACGGGTTGGATGTCACTTATCAGAGATTTTCGAAATGCATAATGGGTTGAAATAAGGAGATGCACTTTCACCATTACTTTTTAGTCTATAGTTAGAGTATGATATTAGGTTAATGTAAGAGAGTTGGGAAGGGCTGGCATTAAACGGTACAATGCAGCTATCAGGATACGCAGATGATTTATCTGTGTTGTGAAATAGTAATAAGCTGTTGCAAGAAATAAAAACATTTTATTTGAGGATAGTAAGGAAATAGGTTTAGAGGCGAAGGCTGAAAATACTATATTATCACACAGATAATACGGATTGAGGATGATAATTTAGATATTACTGCGGAAAATAAATCATCTGACAGGGTTAATGAGTTTAAAAATTTAAGAACAGTTTTAACTAGGAGTAACAATGAAAGAAAGGAGATTAGTGAAAGAATACAGCCGGGAAATGCATGCTATTCAGTCAGTAGGCTGTCAGTAAGTTCTTGACATCTCGCCTTCTGTCCAGGAATCTAAAACTCAGAATATACAAAACATTTTACCTGTTGTTCTTTATGGGTGTGAAATGTGGTCTCTTACCTTAGAAGAAGAAAACAAATTTAGAATTTTCGAAAACAAGATGCTTAGGAATATATTTGATCTAAAAAGGAATGAGGATACTGGGGAGTAGAAGAGTCTACATAATGATGAGTTACAAACTCTGTACTCATGACAAGATAGGGTTTGGATAATCAAGTCTCGTAGATTACGGTGGGAAGGACATTTAGGGGCAATGGGAGATACTAGAACCTTATTCAATGTACTGATGGGCGAACCCATTGTAAAGACCTCGATGCATATGGGAGGATAACATTAGAATGTACTGGAAAGAGATAGGGTGTAATGAGGTGGACTGGGTAGAGTATAATGAGGTGGGCTGGATGGAGCTAGCTCAAGATAATTATACTTTAGTAAGGTGGATTTGATAGAACTAGCTCAAGATAGGGATATAGAGCGTAATAAGGTATATTGGATAGAACTAGCTCAAGATAGGGACTTAGTGTAATAAGGTGAATTGGATAGCTCAATATAGGGATAGAATGTAATAAGGTGAACTGGAGAGAACTAGCCCAATATATAAATAAGTCGCGTACTTTTTTGAATGCGGTAATTAATGTTCTATTTACAAACGCCATTGCGTAAGTAAGTAATAAAATAACACTAAATACTTAGTGAAACTGTCCAAATACAGTTTCACCATCCTATTACGAGGAAAATTCAATAAGAGTTTATTTTAAATTTCCCCTTTATTATAAACATATTTTACAGTAAAATTATTTCTGATTCCCACTGTGTTTTTAAGGCAGATTCAAATTATAGCTCCACCGTTAGTCAGATAAAACAATGGATGGCTGTAGTGGTGGGTTCACATTATACCTCCGATCACCATTGTATCATTATCCAAGCTTAACCCGCGTCGGTGGCCGCATGGTCTGAGGCAGTGGTTCTTAAAGGATGTGCCACAAAATTATATCTATGTGTGCCGCGAAATTCTCTACGTTATGTTATTGTTGATTAAAAAAAAGTAGTTTCATTCAATTTTTTTTTTTTTAAGAAATGAGGGGGGGAAAATTTGTTCAAGCTATAATATTTTTGTCTTCCCAGGTAACTTAATGACTTACAAACAAATAATTGAAAAATTAATGAGAAACTTGAGCTGGTTTTTTCTTACACAACATTTTAATTCGTGGTCTAATAGAGCCTAACCCCACTAATATTTCTGTTCAACTGAGATGTGTCTATGCGCATGCCCATGTTCGAGTCTCCCTTAGTGCCACCAACATGCACTTCTTGTGCCACGAGGTATAACAACAGATAATAGTGTGCCGTGAACAAAAATATATCACGAATCTTGGTCTAAGGCGTCACACTCGCAATAGACGAGAATGCTGATGACGGGGTTATCGAGGTTCGAATCTCAGTCGGGAGTACTAAGAGGAATATTATTCTAAATGGTCATTCTCCCTCCAAGCAAATGGGCGTGTTATATTATACTACTATAAAGCCACATGGTTGACTCACTCACTGACATTAATGTTTACCACTTCCAGTTGAGCTAGGAACTTGAAATTTGGTAAATTTATATATTTTAGCCTGTAACCGACGGGAAAATTCCAAAAAGTTACAAAAAGGAATTCATAAACTCCGAAAAAAATCAAAATGGTGGAGCAACTTTAAAGTCGGTGCGGACCTTTCTTTAGAGGTATCTTGTGGCTAAACGCTAAGACCTATCAAAAAACGGCTTTTTAATTACATTAGTTTACATCCACCTGCAAAGAAAACCCATTGGGGGCAAAGCGAATACTTCCTCTAAAATCCAAACATCCTCATCCCCAATACACTTGTGTAATTAATTCATATGCGTATTACCAGAATGGCTAGTAAAACGCGATGCTAAAAGATAGTTTAATAAATAGCAGCAGGATTGGAATGCTTGACTAGCCTGCCAAATGTGTCAAATATACCTTGTACATTACTTCTCAGTGCTTCTTTTTATTGTAGCTTGGATAAATTATTTAATCATAAATTATGTTTATATATTTTTTCTAAGTAAATAATATTAAAGAAAAGCTAAACTAACAATTTTGTATGTTTTTAATTTGGCTGGTAGCTATTAACAGTTTTCTTTCATCCACAATCTTATCAACTTTGAACAGTGTAAAGTTTGTATCAAGAGAAGCACAATATATATAATAATAAGTTATTGGATGATACAGCCATTAGTAAACCGTACCTCTGTCGTTGTTTCCAGATCTGGAAGAGCTGTATTTCCGGTACACCTCCAACCCAGTGTACGTGTTGGACGCCTCGGACACATGTGGGGTGAGAGCAACATCACTTTATAACATCAAGGGTGGGGGAATGTCTGATGTATTCAAATAGCGTTCAAATACAATGGCTGTCGCTAAGGTTTTGACACCTTGGTCTAGGACTCGTGAAACTATATTATTATCAAACGCTCTTTATTTTTATCAAAAGAAGTTTACAAATATAATAAGATTGCCATAGGAATTACCTTTTAGAAAGTGTTTCCGGAGTGTTATTCAGTTAAGTACCCCCTTTTTATCCAAACAACCCCGTGACTGAGATAAAGGAAAGGCTTATAAAAGTTCATAGTATCACGTCCAAATCTGCGTTGGTTTGTTTATAAGATTTACTACTATCAACAACACATTTTAGGATAAGTGCCCCCTGAAACTCTTCTCACATCCTGGAGGGTACGTGTACCATAAATTGAGAAACACTATTTAGGGGATATAAAATCAATGTGGCTTCACTAACGTTGATAAAATGTCACTATATTTATGTTAGCCGTATAAAAATTACAACCATCTTTAGAGATTTACAACCCCAGTACACTTAGTTTGCCGTATGAGTTCATGAAAGTTGAGCTAGTAATATATTAAGTTTATCCTTATGGGGAACCAGCTATAAGCTGAATCGAGTAATTTTTCAATAAACTGAGGCGATATATATATATATTATTTCGTCGTTAGGTTGAATTTTTATTAAGAATAAAAAATGTAACCAATATTATAACTTTTTCACATTATCAACTAGATTAGAGACACATTAATCATCGCGTTGTGACTGCTAATAAAATAGGTAAAAAAAAAGAATAAAGAAAGTTTCCGTCAACTGACTAATTTCTAGATGGGTCGATTTTTCATCGCGAAATATTTTCGCCTCAACTTGAAAGCAAGAGGAGTTTTTATTTATTTTTTATTTTACCGTGATCACTCCACCCCTCTCCCCAACCCAGACCCACCTGCTCCCCTTTGTGCTCTTTTAAAAATGTCAAAACGTAGCAAAGAAGGAAACTTGGGGCTTTGTTTCAAAAGTGTAAGAAAAAGTTTAAAGAGGGAAACTTTGTAGTACTTGGTTGTTTAACTTTTAGTCACCAGGATGGGGTATTCAGGGCTTTGTACGGCAGGCAACATGAAAGGAAGGAGCGCGTTTTAAAACTGACGCTCTAATGAATAAATCATATAAACGTTGGCTAATTATTAACTATTATTAGAACATATTTCTTTCCCTTGGACAAAAAAATAGTTGACTCTAGCTACAAAAAAAAAATCATAATGGTTATTTTTAAAACCTTTCACAGAAACTTAAATTTTACTATTGAAAATACACTAGACTTTTATAAAATCAACAAAATACATTAAATATATGACATATGAAATAATAACCATGCCACACGGGCCTTTAAAAATAGTGTAACAATTATTCTTTACCAACATTTCAACCATTCTGTACAATAAAAAAATTATTTTCTTGCTTTTTAGGACATAAACATTGACATCCACATGATGATTAACGCATATCATGTGTTAGTCAAAATTGAAAATCTATATTTAAAAAAATAAAATTAGTGTAAATTTAAAGAGCCCAAATATCCTAGTTTTGAGTCGAAAAACAACACCAACAAAAAAGTAAAAAGAAAAATACGTAAAAAAAAGCCGACCGAATACGTGGCTGGATTCCAAAATGCCTTGAAAACTTCGTGCCAATTACATGAAACGCGGCCAACTTGTAAACACGACAAGCTTTAGCCGGGTCCCTTCCTCCCCCCCCCCNTCTACTCCCCTACTAACACAACGGAGATTTTTCTTTGGTGCTTTTTTGTTTTTGATCTCCATCCCCTCAAATAACCTGCTTTTCCCTTGCTTAACGTTGACAGCCTCCAGATCCAGATTGGAGGGAAAGCCTCCTGCCAACTGCCTTCTTTTAATCATCCACCTCCATTTAAGACAATACTTTTTTATTAATCTTGAGTCCTTACAAGATATATTACAAAGTTTTTTATAACTTCTATTTTACTTTATTAAAAGTTTTTTAATATGTAGCAGCTAAAATGGTATCCTATTTAATCAATAAAATATCCCAGTTTAAATAAGAAAACTTTGGGCCATAATGTATTTCAACTACATCAAATACCCGCCTCGGTGGCCGTATTGTCTAAGGCGCAACTCTCGCAGTAGATTGGGCTGACACTGACGGAAAGATCGAGGTTTGAATCTGGGTAGGATGTGTTGAGAGGATTTTTCCCAAAATGATTTTTCATTCTACCTTCACGCAAATGCAGGTACACTTCCTCTAAACAATATTGCCTTCCTAATCCCTAAAACCAATAGCTTAATTAGTAGGGGCCTATACATAAGCGTACAGCCCGGATGGGTAATTAGACGTGGTGCTAAAAAAACATCAACTATATTAAAATATGTATTTGTTTCATTAGTTACATTAATATGTTAAAATATATTTATTATTTTTACTGTGTAATTAATATTATAAAAATATCTGGGTGGAAAAGGGGCTATTTGTTAGAATTGCCCTTTTTCGGTCAAATTATTTATTTTGTAGCATGTGCTTCACTCTACACGATGGTGAAACAACCATTTGATGGCTGATTATCTTTTTCTTTGGCTGAGTTACAGCTGATTTAGTGAAGTTACAAAATTGACCTTTTTCCATATAATATATATTCTGAAGCTGAGTTAACAAAGAAAGTTGTTGTTATTAGTGTTTTATGTTAGTTGCTGAGATAATTAATGTTACTGATTATTTATTTCACCTAAATTTAAAATGAATACAAATAATAATGATAGCGAGGATATGAATCAAGTGGAATTAGTGAGATTGATGATCCTGTGAGTAAACGTGACAAAAACAAATGACGAAAGAAATTGAGGTTAGAACCATTGTGGAAAAAACGAGCTAATAAACTTAAAAAATATAATGGTAAGCCTTATAACTAGTACAGGAAAACATATATAAAAAATAAATTTAAATCTATACAAATCTGCTGTTCACAACAATGTTTTAGCAAAGTGCCAGCACAGGATCAAACCTTGGTGTTTTCATAATTCTGGGATAATGGTGATGAAAACGTACGTGACAATTTTATTAAAAGCTCTTTAATACCTTGTACACCAAAACGAAGAGTAAACATTAGTAAATACAAGTCAAGGGTGCAGTTGTAAATACCAGCATAAAATAGAAGACATCTTCTACCAGTTTGCCGTTTGTTTTTCATAAAGCTTTTTGAACTTACTGCGAAACAAGTTAGGGTAATTCAACAGAAAATAAGCAAAGGTCACTTTGTAGATTCTGATCAAAAAGGCAAACACGCAAAACACCCTCATAAGGTTAATGACAATGTGTGGAAACTTGTAGATGGACATTTATCATTTACCGGCAAAGCCACTTCTCTCTTGAAAAGACAAAAAGGCTTTTCTTTGACAATGCAGACCTAAAGTCTATTCAGCTAAGGAATTGTTTTCTGAAAGGCTTTTTACCTTACCAGAAATCTATTATATAGTGGGATATTGGTAGGAAAAAAGACCTTCCAGATAGTAATTCCTATCGTGAATGAAGTATAGATATTAAGACATCTACTTTGAAGAAATCTTGTGAATGTGAGGAATGCCAGGTCTCCACCGTGGTTCGGATTCCACGTTAAGCTGTAGGTCCTTCATTTCATCTCACATTCACCCTACCATAGCACATTAGCGTAAGTGCGTATAACCCGAACGGGTAATAAGACGTGGTGCTAATAATAATAATAATAATAATAATAATACTTTGAAGAAAAAACAGGCAATCCTCTAAGTATGAAGTATCCTACTTACCACAGATACTTCTAAACTCAGTCTGTGTAAGCTTTCCGTCAGCCTAGGACTGATATTTGTGATTACTGTGCTAAATGCGAGGTTCTACTAAAAGATAATTCAAATGATCCATGTAAAGCCGAATTCAACCTTCATTTGAAAAAATTTGAATCATACATGTCCATAAAATAAGGAAATGATAAAGAATATCCACACGAATGACTCATTGTTGCTGTTGGAGTTCGATTTTGCAGAGAACCGACCCTTACCCAAATTTAATGTGAAAATGCAGCTCTACAAGAGACATTTATAGTTGTATATATTTAATGTGCATTGTCACAATGACAACTCAAGTACTTTGTATTGGTATTTAGAGACCGAAGGAGAAAATAATAGTAGTTCTGTGTGCTCAATGTTTTACGATTTCATAAGCAATAAAATAAAGCCATCAGTCAAGAAGATTGTATTATTCTCGGATGCAGCTGGTAGACAAAATAAAAGTATCAATGTCTGTTATTTGCTGACTTGGCTTTCAAAGAGTTTGGCTGTTAACATTGAACACATATATCCTGTGAGGGGACACTACGGAAACATCTGTGATAGGAACTTTGGTTTGTATTCACAAAGAATTAACAACAAATAGAATATTGAAACCGCTAATGAATATGTCGATATTTTGAAGAACTGCCGCAATGTTCCTGAACCAATCCAAGTGATTCATGCTCAAAACCTGCTCAAGAACTGTATGTTTAAAATACCGCAAACCAAAAGTAGTAAATTAACTATCTAAAGGTATTGTATTATTCAGTACAACCATGGGACTATCCTTGTTTCCAGCTCCCATTTCACTATTGTAACTCCTTTCAAGATCATTAAACACTCAAGCAATATTTCAAATAAATGGTTTCACA
The DNA here is from genome assembly GCA_902151425.1 of Timema shepardi. Taxonomy (NCBI): domain Eukaryota; kingdom Metazoa; phylum Arthropoda; class Insecta; order Phasmatodea; family Timematidae; genus Timema; species Timema shepardi. The sequence continues at coordinate 51,936 of CABFVX010002422.1, forward strand.
AATGAAAGGGGTATGCGTTAAAGAGGAGAAACTAAATGACATAACATCTTTGCTCAAATTTGTGACTCTAGAAGGACAAGATTGGTTTAGAAAGGAAGTTTTTAATGATGATCCCTAAACACAGTTTGACCTTAAAAATATTTGTTGGTTGTTTAACTAAGAACTACACTTTATGTTGTTTAAAAATTCTTCTGAGTAATTTTGTGTAATAATGGCTTGTTTAATGTGTTGTTTGGATAAAAATATAATTATATTTTAACGTTTAACTGATTTTATGGAAAAAGGGCAATTTTTTCCATTCACATTTATTGATTTTAGCCACACTCTATCACCTAAAAAATGCTCAAAATGATTAAATAATTTGTATGAAGGATATGTAAATTTGATTGTTGTTTTCTCAAAACTACCATCTTGCAAAATTGTCCTTTTTCAACCCAGCTCCTCCTTTTATGTATATATATATCTGAATGGCTGCCACTTGCCCCTTCGGACGGTCAGGCATCAGGATGTAATGATAAACAAAGATTAAAGAACAGCTATGGATTATGATGCAATAAAAGATATTGAATGATAAAGTTGCAAGACTTGTGTGAGAATTGGGAAATATTGCCTTTTTTTCTTCCTCCACAGACCACCCTATTAAATATTTAATCATAGCATGAGTAAAAATATTTTTTTTTAAATGTTTCTTTCGATAACGATCTGATACCAGAATGTGAGTACTAATATAAGTACAAGTATCGGAAAAAAGTATTGGGTAAAAAATACTAGTATTGAAAGGAATATATATATATATATATATTAGTAAAGTATCGATACTTTTTTCACATCCCTAGTTGGGAGTCTCAAAAACGTGTTACAAAAAACTGTTTGGCATTTGTGAAGTTGTAAATCTCCAAATTCATGTTTTCATTACTAAACTCTAAATAAATTTAATTACTGGCAAAGGTAAACTATTACTTCCCATACCTAAGCTATTATTAGAGTGGAGAGGTGTTAAATTTCATTCTCTAAAGAATTTTACAGTACATCTTAGTTTTATATTTAACTGCTCTGTATTTTAATAGGATATCTTCTATAACAATTTGGTTAATTTCTATAGGAATTAAATCTAAGGGTCTAGGTTTATTTTAAGATAAATGCTGTATATAATTTTTTGATAAAATTTTATGACATTTAGTCGCTCCCATGCGCTAATTGACTGTAAGAAGTGTTTATGATAAAATGTCATATTTATTCATAAAAATAATGGTATCCTCTTCAGTGGCCGAATGATCTAAGGTGTCGCTCTAGTGTTTGGCTGGCTTGCTGAAGAAGAAAGATCGCGGCTCAAATCCTGGTCGGGTCTATTGAGGTTTCCTTCCCTATATGGTTTACCACTCTCCTTCTAAGAAAATTCGGGTGGATCACCAATAAAATGCTTCTTACCTTTTTATTACTCCATCATAGTAATATGCGTATTACCTGAACATGTAGTAAGACGTGCTGATAAAAAAAATCTAAATCTAAAATAAAATGCGAATTATAATAAACTGTTTTTTATGTCCCTAGAGTTTAACCCTTACATATTAGCTTTATCATCCCACTCCTTTATTTAAAACTTGAACTTGTTCATTTATATCACAGTATAGCACGTTTTATAAATTCATCAAAAGAACACATACATCCAACATTGACTTTGTAACTATCCATACAGTTTCCTCTGATTTCGAGGGAGGAATTTTTAGTCGAAACATGGAACGAAGCTAAAGGCGGCCAATAAAACATGTATGAGTATGTGGGCGCTCTGTGAACATATTACCAACTGGCCACGGCGGACAATTCCAACTCTTCTTTCAGTCGCTGTGCCCAATGCCTGGTCTGGAAAGGGCATGTTTGTACATCATCTGGATTTATTTAAATATTACGACTCTCGTTAGAACTTTATTAAATATAAAAAACACGCAATGGAGGTTAAGGTCACATTTTGTTTGGTATATATATATATATGAAAATATATTTTGTTTGCGTTGAATAAATTGATAGGATTTAAATTTCAAACTCCAATTTGTTATAAAAATATAATCATAGTAATTCAATTCAAATAAAAATATTCTTAAAAAGTATGGCACGTGGATACATTAGGTAAAATTTACAGCAAATATTCTCAAAACTATTTTTAATGGGTTTTTACCTTTCACCGCGTCTTACTATCGGTTCGTGCTATACGCATATATTATAGTTACTCTACTGGGGTAGGGGTGAGGAAGGAAGCATTTTATATGTAACCTACCCGCATTTGAGTGGAAAGAGAGTGGGGAATCTTTTTTAGGAAAAACTACCCTCAGTAGACCCGACCGGGATTAGAACCCTGATCTCCCCGTCATTATCAGGCTAGTCCAACATCAGAGTTACGTCTAAGACCATTTGGCCACTGAAGCGGGTGCTTCAATGCTAACTAAGGAATAATTTGTAATTAATAAAATGATATAATAATAGGAAATAATAGAACACAGGTAAAAGTAAATTCACTAACATATTCTTACACGTACTTTAATATTTCGATGCTATTATAGCATCTTCTTAAGGAAGTAGTAGTAGTAGTAGTAGTAGTAGTAGTAGTAGTAGTAGTAGTAAGAATAATCATTACAGTTCACCGGTTATAATGGGTCAAACTTGCTCTTTTATTCTTTTTACGTAACGTTGTTAAGGCAAAGTAAATGATTTGTGGGGCTGAAGTTTAGTTCAACTATACATTCATATGACGTGTACACAACTGAAATATCGATAGTATTAATATTATTCAATCAATCAATCATTGTTTATTTAGGATTTAAAATAAAATTGCATAATTGATTTTATGATACAATTCCGAAGTACCTAAATATTATATATATATATATATATATTATAGAAATATATTTAATAATATTAATATTTAATTTAGATATTTATAATATTAATATTTAATTTAGATATTAATAATATTAATAAAATTATTATTAAAATTAATAATATTTATACTGTTATTAATATTATTAATATTTCATTCTGTGCACCTCATATGAATGTATAGTTGAACTAAATTTCAGTCCCAAACATTAAGGTGGGATGGAAGGTAACCCGAGAAAATGTCAGTGCTTTTGCTATTTTTATATGAACACATTTTTTCGGACAAGATAAATCAAATGATGAGCTATATCTCGCTAACGAGTATGATTGTCTTCCACGGATATTATCAGGTGAGATTGTGGGTTCTTAGGTGACTGTAAAGGACAGTCCTGGAGTTACAGACTCTCGCACAGTGTTGACATAATGTTGTCTCCGTTAACCGTTGGCTGTTGAGGGTTGACTCTCCTATGACGTATTCGTTCTTTCCTAGCATTACGTTTATCAGTTTGGTGTCTTCGTCTTTGTTGTTCAAAGTGTTGTTGGCCTTCGTAGACAAGCCGACGCCATGCCAGGCGATGGGCCGCGGTGACGTCCCAGTTGTCAACGTCGATTAGGCACTTCTTCGTGTTGGGCTTAAGAACGCCCTTGTACCGTTTGTGCTGTCCCCAAGCTTTCGTCGGCCATCCTTCAGCTGTGACTAAATAATCTGCCTTGGGAGTAGAGTTTCTGGGATGCAAATAAAGTGACCTGTCCATCAAAGTTGGTGCTTGATGAAATCAAATATTTCTCCGTTAGAAACATAAAGTTTAATTTTCTTCACATGTTGATATCAGCACCTATTTAATATCTTCAAGGGTGTCCGGAAACTTCTTCTCCTCATTTAAAAGGTTTGTCATCTAATGCAGCTACGCTCATAACAGATATTCAACAACTGTTAATATCAACATATGGAGAAAATTAAACGTTATGTTTTTATTGGTGCAATATTTGATTGTTTAAAAAAAATTGCAATAAAAGCTGCAAAAAACACTTGACTTTTCTTTCATCCTCTTCCATCCCATTTTAATTACTTTACCTTAACAACGGTACGGAAAAAGCATAACATAGCAAATTTGACTCCTTATAACTCGTAGAATGTAATGATTTGAAATCATCGAATCACTATTTATAGCTTTTAATTATACGTTTATTATAATTGTGCGATGAAATTTTGAGATCTGGAAGCACACGGTCCTTTACACAATAAAATTAATTCTTTACCATCTGTTTTTCTCTCAAAAATATGGTTATTTCTAACAGATTTGCTGAAATTTAAATTTGTTTATGTATATCGGCATGAACTATGATAAATTATATTTTTTAATTGTTGTAGTGATATTTCAAAATAACTTTCATGGTTTTAGTGCTTTTTTTGTCACCACTTCTCACTATCCGTTTGGGTTTTATTCTTATGAAATTAGTAGAGTAATCTATTGTATAACTCATAAGAGATATTGAATTTAAAGAGGTGTGCCCTCATTTGCATGGAAGTAGATTGTAAAACCACCTAAGGAAAAACATCTTCAATACACTTGACCCCATCATAGGAAGTTCAGTTTATTGCGAGATTGACTCTTTATATCATTCTTCCCCTGAATCTGGTGTCATCGTAAATAATAATTGTCTCTACTGTACATATAACCATTTAAAACTATAGTAATCTGCTAGATAGCTTACCAATATTTTTTGATGCAGAACAAATTAGGATTTTGAGAAAATTATTTACCTAAACGCTTTTTTTTTCTCTCTAAGATTCCTCCTCATTATTTTGTTTGTCTTTATTCTGTGTTTAGTTCTTTTGTAGTTTGCGCTTGGGACAAATTTACAATTTTGTTCAAACAAGCAACCAAGGTAATTGTTTCCTATTGTGTTTAGCAGCTACCACGTCAAGATTAACAAAGGTAAAAGGTTCAAGGGTGAAGCTTTTTTAAGAGTGTATAAAGTTCAAGGTGTATTCGCTCCTTAATCCAAGACTGGATTAAAATTCACCCATATTAGTGTGAAAATAGGATAAGAAACCCTCGGTAAATATTCCATGTAGTAAATCATCCTTGGCGCACTCGGCCGGAATATGATACACAACTTCCCTGTCAAAGGTGATCAAGGGCACTGCAATTAAAATGTCTTAGATAGGTGTCCTGACAATTGCCTACAGCGACAATTGCTCCTAAAAGGCCGAACAGGTGGGCGACCCAGGTAGGGGTCATTTGTTTATTTTGTGTGATCAATATTCTTGGACATTTTAATTTAGTAAAATATGAAAGGTTAGGTTAAGTTAGGTTGAGTTGAGTTGGATAAGAACCATAATTATACAGGGTATACATATATATATATACATACATATATATAATTATATAGGGTATATATATAAACAAATCATGGGAGGTTTGAAATTTGGGTTTGTATAATAATAATTGTTATTATTTTAAAGAATAATTTGAGCTTTTCCTAGGCGCTATTTGTGACGTAATATAACTTTTACACTTGGGTGTGGTAACAGAATCGGTTTGGTTGGGATAGGAAGTTGTGTGAGTTTACATCGTGTAATTACATTAACGGGCAACTCGGGTGGGAAAATAAACAACCGTACGAAATTATCGCTATTTCTTGGGTGTGCGCAATTATCGTATACTAGCTGCTGCCCGCGACTTGGATAAGGATATAATCACTTTTTGTTCGCATCCGTGTTTTAGTTGACTAATTTCAACAAAAAACGTTTATTGTAACATAACTATAATAATTACATATATTGTCTCGTGGAATTTGTTGTTCACACTAGTGAGAACGTTCAATATGTATACTATTTTTTTTTTGTAATACCAATAGTTTATGCAGCGCACGCGGAGAAAGCATATTTTTAGGCAATTTTTTATACCTTGTGTTAAACTATCGACATTTTAATGAGGAATAAATTAAATTTTCAAAATAAAATATAGCCTATGTTATTATTATTTATTATTTAGCACCTTGTCTTACTACCCATTCGGGTTTTACGCTTTAAGTACTAATTACGCTAATGGATTAGGAATTGGGAAGGTTGAATTAGAGGAAGTGAACCCGCATTTGCGTGGAGGGAGAGTGGAAAACCATTTAAGAAAAAACCACCCCAGTTCACCCGACCGAGATTCGAACCTCGATCTCCCCGTCCTCAGCAGTCGAGCTCAACACGACTAGCGAGTTAGCCAACTACGCCACCAAGGCGGGTTATAGCCTATACTACTCGCTGATAATGTAGCTTTATATTGGTGAAATAATTTTTAAAATCGGTCCAGTAGTTTTTGAGTTTATCCATTACAAACAAAAAAATCAAATCTTTCCTCTTTATGATATTATCTTATATTCCTTGGATCAATCGGTCACCGCGACGAGTAAGGATAATGTTACTCACACCTCCAACCCCATCACCACTAACCAATCTCTTTTTTATTATTATTAGCACCGCGTCTTACTACCCTTTCGGGTTATACGCACTTACGCTAATGTGTAATGGTAAGGTGATTGTGAGATGAAATGGAGGACCTACAGTTTAACGTGGAATCCGAACCACGGTGGAGGCCTGGCATTCCTCACATTCACAAGATGTCTAATCTCTTGTTAACTATCCAGTAAAGTTGGTTCCCTGCTTTTTCTCACAATATAAGGTTGTAGGTAAGTTTTGGATCTGATCTAGACTCTTATTTGATGTTGGTGTGAACTGTGTACTTGCGAACCAAACACACTTTTCAAAGTGGGTGAATTCATAAGATATATATTATGTTGCCCACTGCTCCACCACATATTTACACTAATGGGGCGAAAATGAGGAAAATAATGTAAACTAAGTGTACGCACATTTCATGGAAGTATAATGGAAACTCATCTAGGGGAAAAAACAACCTCGAGACACCAGATTCGAAACCCATCTAAATTAAAACTTCCTCATAACTAACACATTAGCGTAATTAGTACATAGGCGTATAACCCGAACGGGTAGTAAGAAGATAGGATAGCAATAAAAAAAATTAAAGTATATTTTCCTTTTGAGCACAAGATATGAAAAATGACTGAATCCACACTCCCTCAAAGTCCCAAACTTTATTTCATGAGTTTAAGCTCACTTTAACTAGACAAACACATACGCATTGTATATAATGATGTTAATATACCGTTAAGAATCGAACCAGATACCCTCCACTGGGCAGTTACCCTCCAATTCTGGCGGGTGACATGGTGCGGGTGACCGAAGTAATAATAATGTGATACAGGAAGTGTACAGAGAATTAAGAGCGATTGGAAACCACCCTTTCCCTGTCAGGGGGTTGCTACCATCAATCACCGTACACCCAGCCTGCGAGAGACATGCCAGTGTACAAAAACAACCCCCAGGGGGGTCTTTACCACCACCCCACTATCTTTCACTCATCCACTCCCACCAGTCGAGATGAGCGTAAATATAGCCCGTTCATGGTAATTTTACTCTCATTTGGAAGTTAAAAAGTTACTCGAAATATTCTGATATTGATCCGCCTCTCGAATATATTTCGTCACTCTGACAAGTGGTTTAGATTGATTTATTTTTGCAAGAGAGATAAATGTGGAGTGGTTTAGTATGGTTAACTTTTTAACTGTCATAAATTACCCAAGATAGCGTGAACTGACAATACTAGCCCAACTAGTAAAACTTGAATTACAGTCCAATTTTCATAGAAAGAGCTCTGACTGCTAGAAAATTAATTATATCTTTATATTAATGTGAGCTTCAGCTGTCGCTTTTATATATTCTATCAATAGCTAAAAAATAATATTAATATTACTATCATTCAGGTGATAGGCCTACGCATATATGATAATCACTCTAATTGAATACGGATGAGGAAGGAAGCATTTTAGAGATAATCTACCTGCATTTTCATGAAAGGAGGGTGGGAAATCATTTAGGAAAAACCACCCTAAGTAGACCCATAGAGAAATGTTCCTTTCTCTATGGTAGACCCGACCAGGATTCTATCCCTAATCTCCCCATCATCCCATCATCTGCAGGTCAGTCTAACACAAGAGTGACGCCTTAGATTATTCGTATACTGAAATGTATAGTAAAATAATTGAATGATTAATTTTGACCGCAAAATAATATGTCAATATTTTCTAAAAAGTTCTTCTTACGAAAATTGGGCCGATGGCTACTCACGAAGGAAAATAAATGGCTGTTTAACGTTCCGCTGACAAGTTATTATATTGTTGCCGCCATTTTACCCTTGACTGAGCAACTGATGCAAACAAAATCCACCTCCATGGCGGAACAGCTAGAGAGTCTAGCTATCGTATAACACGAGCAGGTAGTAAGACGCGGTGCTAAAAAGAAAAGTATAGCTTTGGATCTAGACGCACTGTACCTGGCTAAATGTCAGGTGGTGTCTAAAATGGTTTATATTACTATTTGTGTGTAAGTTCGTATACAGTAATATATATTACAATTACTAGCTGTATAGTTTCTTATATAGGAGGTGTTATAGGTTAAGCTAGGTAAATTGAATGCTGATATAAACTTTTATTTAAATAGTTTATTCTATAAGTGTTTGGTTATAGCTTAAGAAATCAATTGTGTTAACTAAGTTTATTAGAACTATAACAACAATTTTATAGAATAAATTATCTAAACAAGTGTGTTAACGAAAACATTGTTTCAAGGTGAATGCGGTTGGAATAAAATATCTAATAAATGTATGTGGAGAAACCTGTATCGACAGTCAGTAATGAATGGGTGCTGAAGGAGTGTGGTTTGAAAGGGAATCCGATAGGTCAATGTGAAAGAAATGTTTTACGCTGGTTTGCGCATGTTGAAAGGATAAGTTTGGATCGAGTGACGAGGCACATCAGTATATTAAGGTAGAGTTCGTGAATCAAAAGGCTATGTAAGACGTGACTATTGTATACGAATGTGTGAAAAAGAGAAACATTAATATTTTTAAGAATAAAAGAGCATGCATGCATGACTCGGTGTATGGCTGTTGTCTAAGCGAAGGGAGAATGAAAGGATATATAAGTGAGAGAGCTACTGAGGTTGGATTAAGTGCGGAGTTGTTTTATTGAACTATTTTCACAGTGTCTTGCCTTCCCCGTAAGGGAACGGCGTGATTAGGTATGTATGTATATGTATGTGTGTATACAGGTGTATGTATTTATGTGTATATGTATGCGTTTATATATGTATGTATAGTATATATGTGCATATATATGCATATTTATACACATATACATGAATGTATATATATATTTATATGAATGTATATATATATATATATTTATGAATGTATACATATATATATTTATGAATGTATAAATGTATATATCTATATCTATATATGTATATATATAAATATATTTATGAATGTATGTATATATACATACATAAATGTATTTATGAATGTATAAATGTATATATGTATATTTATATATGTGTATGTATGTGTGTAAGAAACTTAGTTACAGTTACAAGAAAAAGTACAAAGTATGTGTACTACTCGTACTATATTTAATTTAGTCTAAATTTTCTTCAATCAATTAAAAACTTAAATAATCAATAATAGATAAGTAAAGTTATGTCTGTGGGTCCAGTTCAACTATACTGTGACTCGTGTTTAGGAGCTCATAATGAAAATATTTGAGTAAGCCATTAATATGAGCTAAAAATATCGTTTTCAAAGAATAATTATTATTTAAATATGAATTTTGTATAAATGAGGATAACACTTTTGTCCGAATGTTTCCAGTAAATTGTACAGCTGGTAGCTCATTTGGTCTTATCCTACGCCAGCATACATTTTAACGGTTATTTGAAACCAATTAAATATTTTAAGGAAAAATTAGATTTGCGAAACTAAATAGAGGCCTATCCTGTCTTATCTTAAAAACGGGATATATTATTCTAAATTAAAATGAAAGTTCTAAAATTTTGAGACTAATTTATTTCATATATGTGCTAACGTCTTGCTTACATTAAGTGATTAAGTTTGTTTTTAAAATGAAAAATTATTTAAAATAGAAAAAAAAAATTGTTTAAAGTATTTTTCCACTATTATTTTATATAACGTCTGTACCTAACATCAATAAAAATGCAGATAAAATTAATCCTCCTTGCATTCTTGAAAGTAAAAATATAAATATATGTAAATAAAACGTAATTGTTTAAATTTGTCTCTAGTTAAAAACTGACGGGTGTGGAACGCTTGTTCGAAACGAGTGGCGGGGGCTGCCCCGTTTGTAACGAGCACTACGGGAGCTTGTCAGCTGACGATCTTACGCTCCACTTGAACCGGGGCTCATTTGAAATGTAAAACCCTCTAAACCTTCCGTAGGCGGGCGAACACACTAAAAAGGTTCTTTTTTTACATAAATGTGTTAAGGTCATTGTGTGGGCAGTGTGAGTAGCACTACAATTAGGTTTATTTTTACTTTAGTGTGAGAGATAAATTTGAGTTCAAGTATTAAGGTCGTATTTGTCTTAAGTAATTTTGTTTTTTTGTTTTATTATGTTAGCTCATATGTTTTAAGTAATTGACAATAAAATGTTCATTATGAAATGTGTCTTTTCACGTGAGATTTAATTACCACTATTGTATTATGAGCTACCACTCAAAGTATTTTTTGCATTGTTTATAGGAAGAGAAAGTATTACTGTTGTATTGTCTGCGGGAATTTAATTTTAATACTATTATTATTTGTATGAAGTAAAAGTATTATAGTTTTTTTTATAGGAGATGAAAGTATTACTATGATGTTAAGGTGGGATGGAACGGGATTTGAGGAAAAAACAGTGTTTTTTGCAGTTATTACTGCAAATTTTTTTTTTTTGCCCAAAATAAATAAAATATATCTCCAGTACAAACATAGAATTTAATTTTCTCCACATGTTGGCCACAAAAATTCTTGAATATCTGTAAAGGGTCTCCTGGAATTTAATGATAACTTTTTCTATTAATTTAAATGTTTCTCATCTAATTCAGCTACGCTCATAACATATATTCAACAACTCTCGATATAAACATATTAAGATAATTAAACTCTATGTTTGTACTGAAATTATATCTTATTTATTTCAGCCAAAAAAAGATTTTTCCATGAAAAAATGCCTTTTCTCGTGTCTCCTTTCATCCCACCTTAATTGCATTCATTGAGAGTGAAATATTACAATAGTGTTGTAGAAAAATCAAAGTATTTTTGTTGGTTTTTGTTTGCCTGAAGGAAAATTATTACTAATGAAAGTATTTATAATTTGTTCAATAGGTATATTAAAAGTAACATTGTTTTTGTCCGCAGAAAGTTGAAGGTTTGGTGAAACTATTCGGTTCACCGGCTGGCAGGGCGCTTGTGGAGTCCAACAATGCCACTAGCCCTCTCAGCAACAACGCCAACAGCAGTAGTGCCTCATCCTCGTCCGCGGCTCAGCAGCAAGAAGACGCCGATAAGGAGCGCGATGGCTGCCTGGTGGGAAAGACGCGACGGAAACACTGCCGCCGATCCAGCGCCGAGCTGTACAAAGAGGCGGCGGCGTTGCTGGGCCTGGCTTGCAGCATGACAGACAGCTGCAGGTGTATTGAGTGTCAGGTGAGGACTGGCTTGCAGCATGACAGACAGTTGCAGGTGTATCGAGTGTCAGGTGAGGACTGGCTTGCAGCATGACAGACAGTTGCAGGTGTATCGAGTGTCAGGTGAGGACTGGCTTGCAGCATGACAGACAGTTGCAGGTGTATCGAGTGTCAGGTGAGGACTGGCTTGCATCCCGACAGACAGTGACAGGTGTATCGAGTGTCAGGTGAGGACTGGTTTGCAGCACGACAGACAGTGACAGGTGTATCGAGTGTCAGGTGAGGACTGGTTTGCAGCACGACAGACAGTTGCAGGTGTATCGAGTGTCAGGTGAGGACTGGCTTGCATCACGACAGACAGTGACAGGTGTATCGAGTGTCAGGTGAGGACTGGTTTGCATCACGACATACAGTGACAGGTGTATCGAGTGTCAGCTGAGGACTGGTTTGCAGCACGACAGACAGTTGCAGGTGTATCGAGTGTCAGCTGAGGACTGGTTTGCAGCACGACAGACAGTTGCAGGTGTATCGAGTGTCAGGTGAGGACTGGCTTGTATCCCGACAGACAGTGACAGGTGTATCGAGTGTCAGGTGAGGACTGGTTTGCAGCACGACAGACAGTGACAGGTGTATCGAGTGTCAGCTGAGGACTGGTTTGCAGCACGACAGACAGTTGCAGGTGTATCGAGTGTCAGGTGAGGACTGGCTTGCATCCCGACAGACAGTGACAGGTGTATCGAGTGTCAGGTGAGGACTGGTTTGCATCACGACAGACAGTGACAGGTGTATCGAGTGTCAGCTGAGGACTGGTTTGCAGCACGACAGACAGTTGCAGGTGTATCGAGTGTCAGCTGAGGACTGGTTTGCAGCACGACAGACAGTGACAGGTGTATCGAGTGTCAGGTGAGGACTGGCTTGTAGCATGACAGACAGTTGCAGGTGTATCGAGTGTCAGCTGAGGTCTGGTTTGCAGCACGTCAGACAGTGACAGGTGTATCGAGTTTCAGGTGAGGACTGGCTTGTAGCATGACAGACAGTTGCAGGTGTATCGAGTGTCAGGTGAGGACTGGCTTGCAGCATGACAGACAGTTGCAGGTGTATTGAGTGTCAGGTGAGGACTAACTTGAAGCATGACAGACAGTTGCAGGTGTATCGAGTGCCAGGTGAGAACTGGCTTGCAGCATGACAGACAGTTGCAGGTGTATCGAGTGTCAGCTGAGGACTGGTTTGCAGCACGACAGACAGTTGCAGGTGTATTGAGTATCAAGTGGGGACTGGCTTGTAGCATGAAGACAGTTGCAGGTGTATCGAGTGTCAGGTGAAGACTGGCTTGTAGCATAACAGACAGTTGCAGGTGTATCGAGTGTCAGCTGAGGACTAGTTTGCAGCATGACAGACAGTTGCAGGTGTATCGAGTGTCAGGTGAGGACGGGCTTGCAGCACGACAGACAGTTGCAGGTGTATCGAGTGTCAGGTGAGGACTGGCTTGCAGCCCGGCAGACAGTGACAGGTGTATCGAGTGTCAGGTGAGGACTGTCTTGCAGCACGACAGACAGTGACAGGTGTATCGAGTGTCAGGTGAGGACTGGTTTGCAGCATGATATACATTTGCAGGTGTATCGAGTGTCAGGTGAGGACTGGCTTGCGAAATGACAGAAATTTGCATATATAACAAATGTCAGAGCCACATGAAAACAACAAGAATGAAATTACTTGAAAACCAACTAATATTTGGCAATGCTAAATTTGAAAACCCATCTGATTGTATTGTATGAGAGCAATGATTTTGGCCTTTGATTATTTTCTTGAATGTTTTGTTTATTAAATTACTTTACTCCAAGCTGAGTACACATTAACGAACCGAGCGCCGTCGTGAACATCAAATATGAGCCAACGTGTAACACGTTCGCCTGGGTGCAACACT